>BSBK01014597.1:2500-69565 GCA_027943335.1 Chamaecyparis obtusa | reverse complement strand
TATATATATACAATATATACATATGTACATATGTATGTATATATACATACATATGTCATATGTATATATATATATATATATATATATATATATATATATATAGTATATATATACATACATATGTACATATGTATATATATATATAATATACATACATATGTACATATGTATATATATAATATATTACATACATATGTACATATGTATATATACATATATATATATATATATACATATGTATATTATATATGTATATAATACATATACATATGTGTGTGTGTACACACACACACACACACACATGTGTGTGTGTGTGTGTGTGTGTGTATATATATATGAAGAAATATGAAGAACTCCCTATATGGGTAATGTAGTTTATAAGGGCAACTAGTTTTTTTTTTCTTTTAACAAAACAACTTCCTAACATTAAAAAGGTAAAGAGAAAGAAACTGATTTCCACAACTAATATTTAGTTGCATTAAAAAAAATGATTGTCTCCTTTATTCTTTATCATGAGAACTGAAAAATACAATTTTAAACATCATCCAAGGTTTCATTTAAATATCTCTAACATCATTACATAGAATACATTGAGGTTTCATATGGATTTCCTTTTTCAAATATATACTTTTATCCTTTTTAAACAAGTTGGAAATACATAAGTCTTCAACCTATACATTTAGATACAAAATCCAAAACAATATGTTCATTTTATTTTTTCTCATTTTGAACAAGTCTTAATACATGAACAACATATTTATTGAAATAACACAAACATTTCAAACCTAATAAGTAAACAAGAGGTCTCTTTTTTTTAAATCATCAACTTCCTTCTTGCTAAATACATCCATAAATAAAAATTGCAAATAAAATGAAGCTTGATAATGGAGGCTCACCTCCTAGCCTATGCTTTTCCAAGGCCACCCATGAGTTAGGAGAAACTAGACACCAAATAGGTTACACACAACCTAACACAGGTGCACAATAGAATTTAAAAATTATGACAAACACCAATTCTCCTAACCTAAGTCTTACACAAAAATGTCATTAAATGATCCAAATAATAGGGTGAAGGTTAGACCAAATAATTAGGAGAGAAATCCTATTACAACAAATGAAAATGCCTTCACAAGGCTTAAAAAATCACTTTCTTTTATGTAATGAAAAACCTCATAAAACTTATGGCCCCATGGCTACATGCCAAAATTCCCGTATGACCCCCAAATACAAAATGGAAACAAGGATCCCATTAGTCATGATTTATCCCTCTCCTCCAGAGGAGATAATCTATGCCCACTAAGTTGTTCTACACCCTTCACCCCAAGGCTACTCTACTCTCCCAAGGGAAAGTTCTACCATGCACTCCATGAAAATAAAGCATGAAAAAACCATGAAACAACATGAAAGAAAAAACAAAAAAATAATAAATAATATCATACATCTTCAAGAACTCTTACTCATAAAGATACAACATAAAACTAAGGAGTCCATATTGGAACCAACCTTCACTCAAGTTTTGCGAAAAATGAAATTTAATGAAGATCTTTCCAAGTCCTAAATCCTTCTTTTTTTTCTCAAACCTTCTGTAAATTTTAGTGGTCTCCAAAATTGGGAGAGTGGGTGAATAACCCAAATGTCCTCCAAAGACCCTCTAGAAGACCTCTCCACCTACTTCCCAACCAACTCTTGTAAGGAGGTATGGTTCAAAAAATCCTCTCTTCCTTTCTTGTCTCCCCTCATAAATTAGATGGAGACCAAAAGTAGGGGAATGGGGATGGGCTTGACCTCTTCCCACAACCACTAAAATTTGTCACTTCTCTAAAGGGGAATTTAAGAAGGGTCATAAATGAGGTATAGGTATAAATTTTGAAACAAAATCTTGTTACTATGACTGATGGTGTGATGATGAAGCCCAATTATGATCAGAGGTATATAGGATTGTAGAATGACTAGATCAGTTATTATCTTATCATTGATGTAAAACAATGGATATCTAATTTATATTTTTTCTCTACATCATTCATATTATTAAATATAAGTTGAATGAGTTAAGAAGAAGAAGAAGTAAAAAATTATGAAGATGAAGTGCTTAATTGGGCAACTGATACAGATCACACAATGTTAAGATTATTAATATAACTATTTTCTACTAAGCATTTAAATACATCAAATTACTAAAGAACATTAGTCAAGTCGTTAAGAAAAATAGTTTGGCTATCGAGCAAGAAAAGTCACCCGGTAAAAGAAAATTAAGTGTTGGTAAAGGCAAAGGAACTCAAGATACCAAGTAGAAGGTTTTAGTCACTGAGTGAAGTTAACCAAAATTCAGAGTGAGCCACCGAGAAATAAAATAAATTAAATATAAGGATCAAATGATACTTAATGGTGAGCTATGGATGAGCTGGAAGATTCTAATGATGACAAAGAGTTAGTTGGGAGAGATCTATGATCAGGAAAATTCAAGGTTATGATCTATGGTATAAATCTAAAGTAGCAAAAAGAGAAGAAAGACAAATTCCAAGAAAGTTCAAGTTTTGAGTGATGATTAAAACATTTTACCGAGATCTAAATTCATTGAATAAGTTTATGAAATGAATTGGGTGGTTGATATTAATGAAGGAAAAATGTAATAAAGGAGATTAAGAGGAAAAAAAAAGTCTATATAAAGGATGAATTTGTATGAACAAATGGATGGAAATTTGAAGGGTTGATAAGTCATCGACTGATGCAGTGAGAAGGAAAAGCTAAATATCAGTCAAAAGCTAAATTTGAGGAAGTGTTGAAGCCATTGAAAGTGAAGGATTGAAGTGAAGAAAAAGAGATCATAAAGAATCTAATTATACAAAGATAGTTGTAGATTTACAGGTAATTTTATTCACTATTTTCTTATTAAACATTTGTAATATAAAATCTCTTAACCGAGTTGACCTAATAGTCTTATTTCTAAATCCTTGCAAAGGTAACATTCTAAAGAGTGTTTGAAGACCTTTAACCAAGATACTCCTAATAGGGTGAATATCCTAACAGATCTGAGGAAAATCCCTTAGCTAGGTCACATTTAACAATGTGTATTGTAATCTTTAACCAGATTGGCTTCTAGCTTAGCTTACTTCGAAAGAATGAATTATTTAGTGGGTGACAATTCCCAAGTGGTTTTTCCCACATTGGATTTCCACATTAAATACTAGTGTTATATATCTTGAATGATTAATGTGAATGTTATTGTTGATTCATAAAGTTAATTTACTATTGATGTTTACTATTAAAGTTTATCTGACCGAGTTGACACTGAGTTAATCAGAGGAAAGATCTTAAGGTATATAGAATCAAGGACTACTGATTCAAACCCCCTCCCCTCTATGTAATCCAACAAATTGGTATCAGAGCTAAGTACTCTAATGTGATAAGTTTTAAAGAATTGAGTAAAAGATCTAAAGATGTATAGGAGAGAAGTACCTAAGTTGGACAAGGAAAGTTTCTCAATGTGGAAAAGTAGGATGAGGTTGTACCTATCTATAATAAGAGATTCTACACTCAATATTTTGGATAATGGATATACTCCACCACCTCCTACACCTATGACAATTGATCAAATGAGAGAAAAGAAGGAACACAACTTGGTAATGATTGAAATTGCTTCTTCCTTGACCAATGTTGAATTTCAATTTTGTTAAGGGCTGTATTATTGCTAAAGAGATGAGGGATAAGATTAGACATGTTTATGAAGGAGATCTTCATGCCCCAAAAGAAAAAGGTTGATAGTCTTAGAGTAAATTTTGATGAGATGAGAATGGAAAGATGAAGAGAACATTGCTCAATATAGTTTCAGAATTAAGGAAGTTGTTAGTGCCATCAAAGGTGCTAGTCAAACATTAAGTGGTGAAGAAGTGGTAAGTAAAATTTTTGAGACTCTTTCATCCAAGTCTTCTAGTCAAGTATCTACTATTCAAGAATGAGTTCCATATTGAATAACAGGGTTACTTTTGATGCCTTAATCAGTAAGTTGGATGCATTTGAATTAGAAGAATTATGTTAATAGTATACCAACTATTGAACAATATTCAAATCATCTTTTTCATGCTTATATCTATACCATAGATCATCACCTGGAATTTTCCTAATTGTCCATATCTCCAAATAAATCTTCCTCATCTTCAGAATCTTCCACCTATCATAGCTCAACATTAAATATCATTTTGATCCTTGCATTTAATTCATATTCCTATTTTAGTGGCTCACTCTGAATTTGGTTAACTTCTCTCAGTGACCAAAACCTTCTACTTAGTGTCTTGAGTTCCTTTTCCTTTACCGACACTTACTTTCCTTTTACAAAGTGACTTTTCCTACTCAATAGCCAAATAGTCTACCTTTTCGATATCATGCAGGAAATCCTAGACGGGAAATGAATTTTAAACCTACAAAAAATTAGATAAACTCAAGAGTGATAGAATGGTAGGATTTTTGTAGACCTAGACAATAGTAGGAAATTTTCCCACATCTTTTAGGGCCCATTGATTTTTCAACTGAAAAAAAAAGTCAATGGATATTAGCAGAGGGGAAGGGTTTTAGAGATGTTCATTTGCTAAGAAAAAACAATGCTAACTTTTGGTATGGTCAATCAGATCTTGTGGATACTAAGGATCTTAGGAACATCTTCAGAGGTAAAGTGAGTTTCAAACTAGCAAAAAACCCTTTTCTTTCAACCCTAGATTCCATCTTCAAAAGTCAAGTCTACCTAGGGAAAAAAAATAAAAATCGCCCATGCTAGATTTAGTGACAATAAGGTGTAGTATAATATTTCACTAGATTTACAAAATGGGGTATCATTAACTTCCTCTATTTCGGCTACCTGATCGGGCCCTCAAGGAATTAGAACCTACAAAATTAGGGAATCATCTACATTTAGAGATGAAATGAAATCCAAAGTTTGTGCACAATCTACTGAAAGATTCACAAACATGAAATAAAGAAAAAAATGGCAATGGTCAGGATAAGTTTTACTTTCAAAAATATGGGAAAATTCTTAATTGAGACCCTACGAGTAGGGGATAGATCAAGAAGAGAGTCTTTCTCAAGGTACCAAGAAAGAACCCTAGTCTCTCTCAAAAAAAACAACTGGTGTTTGACATTTTTAATGGAGAATCTCCATGGTTCCTTAGTTCAAATCACTTATAATATAGATATGAATAAGGCGTAGACTTTGTCCTGCATGTCATTGATAATGTGGATCATCAAGGTTATTTTAGCTCAAAGATTAGTGGCTTACACAATAGTACCCCCTTCAATCCAAGAGGTAATCACCAAGTATGGAAAAATAAGAAAGGCCATATGCAAAGGAATAAGGTCACACACCACACCACGCTTCTCCAATAGCTTGAAACCACAGATTCAATCACTCTTCTAGAGCATATGGTGCAACATCACACTCAGTTTCTCCAAAAAACAACACTAATTGGTAAGATCTTGACACAAAGAGGGATGTATTTGGGGCCTAAGGCACTCCCAAATACCTATCCCACCTACAGATTAATAACTTAGAAGAAAAAAAATAAAGGAGAGAACCAATGCAGATATATTCAATTTATTCATTCAAGACTTCATACATGCTAGGTTGTAAGGCCTTCCTGGTTACAATGAATACAATGAAAGTCAATTACAGAATAGTCCTCCTACATGTGAGGATCCAAAACTCTAGATTTTCTCTTCTTAATCAACTAGCATAATCGTAGAACATCACTACATATTTATACAAGAGGCCACCAAATAGGGTGACTCTAAAGATTCTTTAGATCCAACATTGTAAAAAGAAATGAACCAAATTTAGGTCCACATGTTTCCCAATGACCAATCTCAACATTAATATTATGACCAAAATTAACTACACAAGTCAGCCAACATCAAACAATTAAATTACACTAGTCAGTAAACTAAGGAACCGAGTGACACCAAAAACTACTAAAATAACTCAGTAAAGGAAACATAAAAATAGTAACTAAGCTTACAAGTGACAACTAGGAACACTTTACGAAGAACTCAAAAGAAGTTACCAAGAAAATAAAATAAGCTACCAAGTAGCCAAACAAGATCTAATACATTTTTGGTTGACCTGAAATTGCGATAAACCAAAGATGTTGCTACATCAAACACCCATAGTTGGAAAGAAATGATTCTATGAATCATGTTCCAGGTACAACCTGAGCTCAGTCCATTTTAGATTGTGAAATCCATGTACTATCTTTAATCAGTTTGTTCTTCCTCTTTACCAAAAACTCCATGCAATTATTTCCACTTGTGCTTCTGGCAACTTTCTAATCCAAAATCTGTTCAAATTCCTCTATCTAGTTTCAAGGATACTTACTCGTATTGTCACTTCTTCATCAGGTTCATATACTCATACAAATATAAAATTTTGAATATAGGTGATATATGCATGTCTTAGGTAACTCAACTTCTCATACATTTCCATTGTCAATTTTCTTCAATACCTTGCAGGGAGAAAATTTATTCATCTTCAACTTCCCATATGTTCCAATAGGAAATCTTCCTCTCTTTAAATGAACCATTACCTCATCACAAACATAAAAAATTTGATGTCTTCTTAACCTATCTGCACTATCCTTGTATTTATGATTACTCTGCTCTAGTTTATGTTTCACTTCCTCATGCAATGACTTCATGAACTCAAAATATTCTTCACCTTTAGCACTCCTCTTCTCTTCACCAACAATATCTATCAAGTCTAATATACCTCTCAATTGTTTTCCATTAACAATCTCAAAAGGTTTCTTTCTAGTAATCCTATTTACTAAATTATTGTATGCAAACTATGCTTGTGCCAACATCAAATCCCAATTACTCGGTTTGTCTCCAACTATGTATCTCAATAGGTTACCCAAACTTCTATTTACAACCTATATTTTTCAATCAATTTGTGGATGAAAAGTATAAATATATTTCAACTCAGTGTCCATCTTCTTCCATAGAGTCTTCAAAAAATAACCAACAAACTTATTGTCTCGGTCAGAGATGACACTCATTGGTAATCAATGCAATCCGACAATTTCCTTAAAGAAAATATCTAATATATGAACTACATTTTTTGTTTTTCTACATGGTATGAATTTGTCATCTTGGAAAATATATCCACAACAACAAATATAAAATCATTACCTCTTGTTGTCCTTAGTAAGCTAAGAACAAACTCCATGCTAATATATGTGCAAGGTTTCTCAGGAACAAAAATCAATGTATATAATCCATTATTTTGACTTACTCCTTTTGCAACTTGACAAACTCCACAAATATTCACAAATTTATGAATATCCTTATATAATCGAGGCAAAAAATACCTTTCCTTAAGAAAACTCAATGTCTTATGAATACCAAAATATCTAGCCAAACCAAAACTATGTGTTCCTTAATCAAATTAGTTCTTATTGATCCTCTTGGTATACATAACTAAATTACTTTGAACAACATACCTTCTTGAATGAAATATTCTTCAAACTTACTTGGTTGATCTAGTATAGATGCTCTGTACATTCTCCACTGCTCACAAAAAATATATAGGGTCGGTCTCATACAAATTCTTCATATCATCAAAACCAAGAACCTCGATTCTTATTTCAGTCATCAAAGATCTTCTTCTACTCAATGCATCAGCAACTCGGTTAGGCACTCCACTCTTATGTTTTATCACAAATGTAAAATTTTGCAAATATTCAACCCATTTCATATATATTTTCTTAAACTTATTCTAACTACCCAAATAATCTAAACCCTTATGATCAGTATACAATAAAAATTCCTTTGGCATCAAATAATGTCTCCATTTCTTTAGGGCTTGAATAATAGCATATAATTATTGATCATATACAAAATATTTCCTTTTAGCATTATTCAAGTTCTCACTAAAGAAAACAACAAGTTTACCTTCTTGACTTAATACAACTCCTATTGCACTTCCACTTGCATCACATTCAAATTGGAATACTTTATTGAAATGATGAAAAGATAACACAAGTAATTCAACAACCTTCTTTTTTAAAGTCTTAAAACTCTTATCAACTTCATGTTTCCACTTGAATTCTTTTTTATCTCCTCTCATAGTCTCAGTTGTAGCATTACATATTGAACTGAAAGTTTTGATGAAATTTTGGTAAAAACTTTCCAAACCATGGAATAATCTTACCTCACTAAAAATTTTAAGTTGTAGACCCCTGAAGATTAGCTTCAACCATCTTAGGATCCATCTTCAAACCATCAGCTGAAGTAAAAAATCCTAAATACACAATCTTCTCTTTCATGAATGAACACTTTTTTAAATTAATCAACTTTTCCTCTTTCAATCTCTGTAGTACCTATCTAATATGAAACAAATGATCTTTTCTAGTTTTAATAAACATCAGAATGTCACCCAAGTATACAATCATAAATTTACCCAATAATTTCTTCAGACCTTCATTCATTAACATCATAAAAGTACTCAGTGCATTAGTTAAACTAAAAGGCATAACCAACCACTCATACAAACCTTATTTAATCTTAAAATAATTCTTCCATTCATCACCTTATCTGGTTCTAATCTGATGATATCCACTCTTCAAATCAATCTTAGTAAAATATTTTTCTCCACTCAAACAATCCATTATATCATCCATCCTTGATATAAGGAACTGATACTTAACTGTTACCTTGTTAATTTCTCTAGAATCAATACACATTTTCCATTCTCCACTCTTCCTAGGTGCCAATATAGTTGGTACTACACATAGAATCAAACTTTCCTTGATAAAACCTTTCTACAACAACTCATTAAATTATCAATTAAGTTCCTCATTCTCAGTTTGTGCCAGTCGGTGTGGTGCTATATTCAAAAAAAATGGCTCCAAAAATTAGATCCATATAATGACTTATACTTCTCATCGACAATAAACCATTAGGTATATTCTCTAGAATGATCTCCTCATACTCGGTGAGAAACTCCTCAACCTCTACCAATACTTTATCTCATATATTTTTACTTGGTTTTTTAGGAATCAAAGCATTAAAAATATCATTCTTCTTCAAATCATTAATAAACTATCTCCCTTCCATCAAACAAACTTCCACAGATGTACATATATCACCAAAATATCCTTCAACCAATGGTAACAAGATTTTTCTTTTTCCATCAAGTATATTAATTAAATCTCACATCATGCACAATAATCCATAGGCATAATAATATCACACAACACCTTATCATAGTACATTCCAATTTTTAGATTCACAAAACATTGTTCACTTACCATCAATGTATTTTCATCCTTGATCCATGAAATTTGATAGGAATTTGAGTGTTTCAACCTTTCTATCAAAAAATTTGTAACCATTTCTTCTGATGCTAGATTCTTTGAGCTTATGCAATCAATGATTACTTTCCAAACTTCTTCTACAACTCTGCATCTGGTCTTGAAAAATATTTTTCTTACTAGATCTTCATTAGTCCTTTCACTCCATAATGTTCTTCTAACCATTAGGTTTTTATCCTTCACATACTCATTTGGTGAGCCTTCATGTACCAAAGCATTTCTACTACTACCGACCTCCTTACTTTCATGTGTAAACTCTAATGATCTATGTCCTTCTTCACCACAATTGGAACAAGTTTCTTAGACTCCTCCTCTACCATAACCACCACGGGAATAGTTACCTATTCCTTAGAATGAATTATAACCTTTCCACTTAGTCTTTCCTTTGTCCTGATTTGTTTTATCATGATCGGATCTTCCATTTTCACCATAGGATCTATCTCTTCCTCTAGGGAATCTACCACATCTTCCTCTTTGTCTTTTCTCCTTCCTTTTATTCAATTTATCCTTACCTTTTATGGAAAATTGATAAGCTTCTTTAATACTCTCCATTTTCACCAAGTTGATTTTTTCCTGAATAGAAGTCATTAGTCCATTCAAATATCTTTTAATTCTTTCTACTTCATCTTCAGTATCTCCATATCTAATATCCAATTTGTAAAATTCCTCACTGTAACCTTTCACCAATATATCTTTCTATTTCAAACCTTGCATTCTCCTAACTAGGCTAATCTGATAGTCACAAGGTAGGAAATTTCCTTTTAACTTATTCACTATCTTTCTCCATACCTTATTTTATCTTTACCCTTCTTCTTTCTATCTAATTGAAAAAGCTCCAACCACAAGGATGCATGACCTTTCAAAAATTTTCTTGCAATTTTCACTTTCTTTTCTTCTGATATGTTCTCATATTAAAAGTATTTCTCTATATCAGTTATCCAGTCTATCAACTCATCTAAATCTAGTTTCCCACTATACTCAAGAGGGTTAAATTGTGGCATAGATTTCAAACTAGTCAATGCCTTAAGGAATGTTTTCTCTCCTTGATCCATTATAGGTGCAGGTGTGGCTTCTTCCTGCATTTCCTTGACTTCATCATCACTAACATATTTAAGATGTCTTCCTCGGTGTTTGGTTGTCTTAACAACTTCTAGCCTTGTAGAAATTTTTCTTAGCATATCATCTAAGCCTAGATTTGCATCTCACCTCTCTCACACCATCTTAAAACCCTCTATAATTGCAGGTCAGATTGCAATCTACCACCCCAAAACAATATAACCAAGTAGGGATTACAAGAAGGAACCTCTAGATCTATCCTCACCCTGATACCACCTGACACAAAGTGGGATGTAGTTGGGGCCTAAGGAACTCCCAAATACCTATCCAACATATACATTAACAACTCATAAGCAAAAAAACAAAGAAGGAGAGAATGAATGCATATATGTTTAATTTATTCATTCAAAACTTTATACATGTTAGGTTTTAAGGCCTTCCGGGTTATGGCCAATAAAATAAAATTCAATTACAAAATAATCCTCCTACATGCGAGTATCCAAAACTCTAGATTCTCTCTTCTTAATCAACTACCCTAATCCTAAAATATCTCTACATATTTATACCAGAGGCCATCAAATAGGTCAGCTCTAAAGATCCTTTAGATCCAACATTAGAGAAAGTAATGATCTAGATTTAGGTCCATACATTTCCCAATGGTCAATCCCAACATTAATATCACAACTAAAATTAACTGCACAAGTTGGCCAAGATCAAATAGTTAAATTCCACCATTCAGTGAACTTGGGAACTTCACGACACTAAACACTACTGAAAAAACTCAGTAAAGGAAACATCAAAACAATAACTGAGCTCACCAATAATCAACAAGAACACTTCGCCGAGAAGTCAAAAGATGTTACCAAGCAAAAAAAACAAGCTAGTGAGTATCCAAACAAGCTCTAAATTTATTTTTTAAATCTAGGATTGCCATAAACCCAAGCTACTCCTACATAAGCTCTCTAAAAATTCACTATTAATTATAGAAATTAAGAGTTGGGTATTTGAATCTAATGCAGGAGCATCTCGGGCCCTTGGAAATCATATGTCACCAAAAACAATTTGGAGTTTGTCTGTGTTGCTTGGTTCCTGCTTTGACTAAGTTGGTTGGTAGTTGGTTAGTTTCCTTTGGTTACCAAGTGTGGTCGGTTCTCTCCTGGGTGGTCGGTTATTTCACTGGTGCTCGACATTGCCTATCTGCTGCTCAGTTATCTTTCTTACCGATGGGTTTAGTTTTAGTTCCTATTGTGGCCAACTTGTGCATTTATATTGGATTGTGGATTTAATGTTGTAATCCATCATTGGGAAGCATGTGTTCCTAGATTTGACCATTCCTTCTATTGATTATGGATCTAAAGGCCGAATCATCTTGGTAGCTTCTTGCATAAATGTAGATGTTTGGTTGTAGATTAGGAGGCATAAGTTGGGAGGAAAGATAGTAGACATTAGATTGGATATTTATGGAAAATCCTTGCATGTTTGAGGACTTCTGAGATTCATTGTAATATCAGGTCGTAACCAGGAAGGACTTACAGCCTGACATGTATGATTCAATTGTTGAAAATATATGAAAGATCTAGCATTCTCTCTCTCTCTCACTATTGTTGTTTATTGCTTCTGCATGTGTTGTGTAGGCTTAGATCATTAGGGTGCACCATTGTTTGGCCCCTCTTGCTCCCTACCTTTCCTCAGGTGGTATCAGAGTGAGGCAAGATCTTGATCTAGGTCTATGGATCTAGGTTTGTAGGTTCCTCTTGAAGCCCTAGTTGATTGTTGTGGGGTAGTAGATTACAATCTAACCTGTAATTGTAGAGGGTTGTCAAGATGGTTCGTGGGAGGAGAGATGTAGATTTAGGATTGGTAGATATGCTAAGGCAGATTGCTGCTAGATTAGAAGCTGTTGAAATAGCCCAAAGAAGAGACAGACATCTTGAAGATGTTAGTGATGATGAAGTTGAAGAAGAACATGCGAATGTAGAACCTCCACCTATTATGGATCAAGGCGAAGAAATATTTTTGAAGGCCTTAACAAGTCTGAAGTCAACACCACATTTCAATCCTCCTGAGTATGGTCGAAAGTTGGATTCTGATGAATTGGTGGACTAGATCACTGAGATGGAAAAGTACTTTGAATATAAAAATATCCCTAAGGACAAGAAGGTGAAGATTGCAATCACAAAGTTGAAAATTCATGCATCCTTATGGTGGGAACACCTAAAATTGTATAGGAAAAGGAAAGGCAAAGAAAAAATCAAGGTATGGAGTAAAATGGTCAATAAATTGAAAGGAAAGTTCTTACCTTGTGATTATCAGATTAACCTAGTTCGGTGAATGCAAAGTTTGAAACAGAAAGATAGATAAGTAAAAGAGTATACTGAGGAATTCTATAGATTAGATATCAGATCTGGACATCCTGAAGATCATGTGGAAAGAATCAGAAGATACCTAAATGGTTTGAGAGTTTCCATCCAAGAGGAAATTAGTATGGTCAAGTTGGAGAACATTGAAGAGGCTTGTCAATTTTCTATGAAGGCCAAGGAGAAATTGAACAAGAGACATGAGCAAAGACAAAGAGGTTGAGGTGGTAGATTCCCTAGAGGAAGAGGTAGATATAATGGTGAAAATGGTAGATTTGAACCAGAAAAGACAAATTTGGACAAAGGCAAGACCGAGTGGAAAGGTGAAAGTTCATCTAGAGGTAAAGGTAGTAACTACCAAGGTGGTTATGGTAGATAAAGTTTCCAAGGAACTTGTTTCAATTATGGAGAAGGACATAGATCTTTTGAATGTACACGGGCTAGTAAGAAGGCTGGTAGTGGTAGAAATGCTTTGGTGTAAGAAGAGTCACTGAATGAACTTGAGAAAGAAAATAACTTGATGGTACTATGTAATGAAAGTAAAAAGGAAGATCCAATAAGGATAAGTTTGTTCAAGACCAGATGTAGAGTTTCTGACAAAGTTTGGAAGGTAATCATTGACAGTGGTAGTGTTGGTTCCCCTTCTCTTTCTACTTGTAGGTTTACACTATGATTGACAAACTAATTTCACTGACTCTATCACCACTCCAAAGTTTGCAAGGAAAAGGGCCAATTAACAAGGATAAAAAAGGATCCTCCTACACTTTGAGCCTAGATGCTCAGGAAGGTGTACCTTTGACTCACTTCTTCAAAGGAGTCACAAAATATTATGCATTTATATCACTTACAAACTGGTTTTAAAGGTTTTATCATTTAAATGTGTGATTGATGATGATGAACTGCTTCTAGAGAATGGATCAGTGCCTTAACCTAGGGCATAGAGTCACTCAATAACATATATCAACTAAAAATCCTAACTCAAACATTCTTGAACTCAAAATAAGTGCTTTGCCTATTATCCCTCTCACTCCCAAACCTAATCATAAAATTCCTATCCAACTATGAACTCACTAAAACTACCTTAAAGACTTTAATCCCAACCTTGTTAGGAACTCAAAGATAATTCCACAATATTCTTTGTCTACCATATGCTAACTCAATTTGTGACATTAACATATATCAGTTGAGGATCAAAACAAGAAGACAAACATAAATCTGAGATTGGAACTCAAGTATATTCTCATTAAAATTTGTAGAATCTATACATTACCAGGACAAAAAAATGCTAGGAAACAAACCCAAAATCTAAGCTCTCCTTGTTCAGTCTTTTACATTGATTTTCAACATAACATCAACAACAACTAAAAGTCAAAACTACTACAATATATACCACTAGTCACCTTGGAATCTGAAAAATCAAGATGCAACAAGCTATGGATGACTAGGGCAAGGGTTAGGGTTTTCACCCACCAGACCAACTAAATTCAATCAAAATTTATCTCATTGGAGGAAAACCAAGAAACCTAGAGAAAATAGATCCTAAAATGATCTCCACTTATGATAATTCTTCTGACTTATGTATTGAAGATCATGAATTTACCAAGTTATCAGTCTAATCATTTCACCTATAACATGCCTTGAGCAACTCTTTCATGGTACAAACCCTCTAAAAACAATTATCAAACCTTCTGGACCACACTACATTAGTTGGCAAAATCATATCTATCGAATCCAGCTACTAAAGCATTAAAAACCAGTCCTTTTCTCACTGAAAAACCTTTAAAAAATTTGAAATTCGGGTGGCAATGGTTAATCAACCAAATTTAAAACACAGCCATTGATTTTATTTATTCTCGACAGATTGGGCGACTCTCATAAATCTCTGCAACCATCACAGGCCATTGAAAATTCTTTTTCCACATCAACACTATGCAACCAATGAGAAATGAGCATCTCAGCATGATGTAGCATGTCAAACCCACTCATATAAGCCTTTAAATCAGACGGTGGTTGCATGATCACATGGCTTGGAAAGATTTCATGCGATCAAGCAACAACCGTAGATCCTCTGTCATTCCTCTTAAGAGATTCGAGCCCACTGATACATCCTTGTCATTATCCATGTCGACCAATTAGGAAAAAGCATGTCAGTGCCTGCTGGCAGGGAGGTCCCACTTCGCACTTCATTCCCTAAAAAGGATCAGATGGTTGTCATTATACCAATGGGTTAAAAATCATGCATCTTATATCAATGGTACAATGACAACCACTAGATCTCTTCGATACTTAACCATCCAAGAAGGTCAGGCCTACTGACACCATCCTTGTCACCAAACCCTCGACCAATCAAAATACAACAAATCTACAACACCTGGCAGATGGACCCACTGAGAAATGCCATATCACCTGGAAGAGTGGATGACTAGTCTTCTGAGTGCATAGCCTAGAAAGATTCCATGCGAACATAAGACAACCATTGATTTTGAAGCTCCTATGGATGTTATTAAAGTGTGACCCCACCCTACCTTATTAGCCACTCTGTCAAATCAAAACCTTCCACATTGCACAGAGTGGGCCCCCTCTAAATTCTTCTTTAAGAACAAGGTCCTGTCAGCTACCATGTCGACTGAATCTCAACCAATCACAAGCATCCATGTCATAATGACATGGTAGTCGAGGACCCACTGCATACTAGCCCAAAAAAGTTGGAGGATACAGTTGTTGCATAATCTCATAGCCATTAAGAATTCATGAGATCATGTGCCCACTATAGGATTAAAAGAAGATAGAGATGTCAGGCCCCCCATCACGTGATTTAGCAACTAAAGAAAACATAAACTGCCACGCTAGGTCACAGAATGTTTCGGGTTCAACCGCCAGGAACAAGATACTACGCGACCAATGCATTTTCCCAATCACTGAACCAAAAGCCTAACTGCCCAAGAACCTGGAGAACAAGCGACTGACCATATTCGCTAAATCGCTGAAGGTTAACATGGAACTTCTAGGAAACAAGAAAATAAGAGACAACATAGTAACCGAATCGCTAGAAGGTTTAAGAATTAGGAAATGCATGGTGCAATTTAGTGAAGACTAGGAAAAAGACTACATGCAGAAAGGAGACATAAGTGACCTGAAAAAGTATTGAAGAATTAGAATAGGGCCTAGAAAGACTAGGGTTTTACCCTCCAATGACTAGAAATATGAATTTTGAACCTAGGGTCTAAGGCTAGAGGTAGGCAAAACACTTACAAAGACCAGAGAAAAATATATACAGCCATAAAATTTTTTTTGCAAGTGCTAACAAGTAGCTCGGAGAATCTGGCATCTGAAGAGATGGTCACAAAATTGTAGTTGGAAAGGTTGGTACATCTGAAGCCCTATCATATTTCATGGATCAAAGATGAGAATACACTCCTAGTAAGTGAACAATGTTATGTGAATTTGAAGATTGGAAAATACTATCATAACGTGTTATGTGATATCATGCCTATGGATTGTTGTCATATTTTTTTGGGTAGACCTTGGAAATATGATAGACATGGTATGTATGATGGGAGATTGCATAAGTATACTATTGCGACTAATGGAAAGAAAAAAATCTTGTTACCTTTGATGGAAGAACCTATTAGTAATGTTTGCACATCTGTGAAATTTTGTTTGATGGAAGGAAGAAAGTTTGTTAACTCATTGAAGAAGAATGATGTATGTTTTGTTGTGATTCCTAATAAGCCGAGTAAGAAAATAGAGGATAATGTCCCTAAGGATATTGATAAGTTAATCACCAAGTATAGTGATATCATTTCTGATAATGTACCTAATGGTTTTCCACCGAAAAGAAGCATTAATCATTGTATGGATCTAATCCCTAGAGCTAGTTTACTGAATAAGGCACCTCATTGGTTGATACCTACCAAGAATCAGGAATTGAACCGACAGATTCAAGAGTTGTTGGAGAAAGGTTTGATCTGAGAAAGTTTGAGTCCTTGTGTAGTACCTACTTTATTATCACCGAAAAAGAATGGATAATAGAGAATGTGCACTAATTCCAGAGAAATCAATAAGATAACAGTGAAGTATAGGTTTCCTATACTGAGAATGGATGATATAATGGATAGTTTGACTGGAGAAAAGTATTTCACAAAGATTGATTTGAAAAGTGGGTATCATCATATCAGAATTAGAGAAGGTGATGAATGGAAGACTGCTTTCAAGACAAAATAAGGTTTGTATGAGTCCTTGGTTATGCCTTTTGGTTTAACTAATGCACCAAGTACTTTTATGAGGTTGATGAATGAAGTTTTGAAGAAATTCTTGGGTAAGTTTGTCATTGTATATCTTAATGATACTCTGATATTTAGTAAGACCAAAGAAGAACATTTGTTGCATGTTAGACAAGTTTTGCAGAGGTTGAAAGAGGAGAAATTGCTAATAAACCTAAAAAAGTGTTCATTCATGAAAGAAGAGATTGTGTATTTGGGATTTGTTATTTCAGCTGATGGTTTGAAGATGGATCTTGAAAAGGTTGAAGCTATTTTGAATTTGCCTACACCTATGAATGCTAGTGAGGTAAGGTCATTTCATGGTTTGGCAAGTTTTTATCAAAAGTTCATAAGGAATTTAAGTTCAATTTGTAATGCTATGACTGAGTCTATGAGAGGAGACAAAAGAGAATTCAAGTGGACACATGGAGCTGACAGAAGTTTTGAGACTTTGAAGCAGAAGGTTTTTGAATTAGGTCTATTTTGGCATTACCTAATTATAGTAAAGCATTTCAAGTAGAATGTGATGCAAGTGGAAGTGCACTGGAGCTGTATTGAGTCAAGAAGGTAAAGTTGTTGCTTTCTTTATTGAAAAGTTGAATGATGCTAGAAGGAAATATTCTATGTATGATCAAGAATTCTATGCTATTGTTCAAGCACTAAAGAAATGGAGACATTATTTGATACTGAGTGAATTTGTGTTGTATATTGATCATAAGGCTTTATAATATTTGGGTGGTCAGAATAAGTTGAATCAGAGACATATGAAATGGTTTGAGTATTTCCAAAGTTACACATTTGTGATAAAGCGTAAGAGTGGAGTCACTAATTGAGTTGTCGATGCATTGAGTAGAAGAAGATCTTTGATGACCGAGATGAAAATTGAAGTTATTCATTTTTATGAGATGAGAGATTCATATGAATTTGACCCTGATTTTTTTGAGCCATGGAGGAAGTGTGGAGCACCTATTCAAGATCAACAAGATGCTAAATGGGATGAATATTTTATTCAGGAAGGTATCTTGTTTAAAGGTATTCAGTTGTGTATACTGAGAGGAGTAATGAGAACTAATCTGATAAAGGAGAAACCTAGTAGTGGTTTGGCTAGACATTTTGGTATTGATGAAACATGGAATTTTCTTAAGGAGAAGTACTATTGGCCACAATTGTATAAAGATGTTTAGAAATTTGTGAAAAGTTGTGGAATTTGTCAAGTTGCAAAAGGAGTAAGTCAGAATACTGGATTGTATACAATGATTGCTATTCCTGAGAAACCTTGGATTGACATTAGTATGGACTTTTTTCTTGGCTTACACGAAGATAGTAAGAGGTAATGATTCTATATTTGTTGTTGTTGATAGATTTTCTAAGATGGCACATTTTATACCATGTAGAAAGACATAAGATGCAGTACATGTAGCAGATATTTTCTTTAAAGAAATTTTCAAATTGCATGGATTATCAAGGAGTATTATCTCTGACCGAGATATTAAATTTGTTGGATATTTTTGGAAAACACTTTGGAAGAAATTTGGCACTGAGTTGAAATATAGTTCTACATTTCACCCACAAATCAATGGACAGACTGAAGTTGTGAATAGAAGTTTGGGAAATATTTTGAGATGTTTAGTTGGAGACACACCAAGTAATTGGGATTTTGTGTTGGCACAAGAAGAATTTGCATACAATAATTGAATGTATAGGAGTACTGGAAAGACACCATTTGAGATTGTGAATGGCACACAAACAAGAGGAATATCTGATTTGATAGACATTGCTGATGAGAATAAGAAAAGTGTTGAAGGAGTAAAATTTGCTAAGTACATGAAAACATTGCATGAAGATGTGAAGATGAAGTTGGAAGATAGTAATCAGAAATACAAAGACAAAGCTGATAAATCAAGGAGACATAAAACTTTTGATGTTGGTGATAAAGTGATGGTTCATTTGAAGAAAGTTTGATTTCCTATTAGAACATATGGGAAGTTGAAGATGAAGAAGTTTTGACCTTGCAAGATTTTGAAGAAATTTGACAGTGGAAATGCATATGAAATTGAGTTACCTAATGACATGGACATATCACCTATTTTCAACATTTCTAATTTGAATGAGTATCATGAACCTAATGAATAAGTAACAATACCAACATAATATCCTAATAAGGAGAATGATGAAGTTGAACAGATTTTGAAGGAAAGAGTTGGCAAGATTACAAGAGGAAAATAGTATATGGAATATCTAGTAAAATGGAAGAATAGACCAATGGAAGATAGTTCATGGATTTCATAGTCTGAGTTGGATGTAGCTTAGACTAGACCTACCAAATGATTCAAAAAATCATTTCAAAATAACCCCAGGTGTCTGATGCAGGAGCATCTCGGGTCCTTGGCAATCCCGTGTCACCAAAAACAATTTGGAGTTTGTCTATGTTGCTCGGTTCCTTCTTTGACCAAGTTGGTTAGTAGTTGGTTAGTGTCCTTTGGTTACCAAGTGTGGTTGGTTCTCTCCTAGGTGGTCGGTTATTTCACTAGTGCTTGGCATTGCCTATTTGCTGCTCGATTATCTTGCTTACTGACAGATTTAGTTTTAGTTCCTGTTGTGGATGACTTGTGAATTTATATTGGATCACATATTTAATGTTGGAATCCATCATTGGGAAGCATGCGGTCCTAGATTTGACCATTCCTTCCATTGATTATGGATCTGAAGGATGACTTAGCTCAGTAGCTTCTTGTATAAATGTAGATGTTTGGTTGTAGATTAGGAGGCAGAAGTTGGGAGGAAAGATAGTAGACATTATATTGGAGATTTATGGAAGATCCTCACATTTTTGAGGACTTCTGAGATTCATTGTAATATCAGGTCATAACTGGGAAGGCCTTACAGCCTGACCTGTATGATTCAATTGTTGAAAATATATGAAAGATCTAGCATTCTCTCTCTCACTGTTGTTGTTTGTTTCTTTTTCATGTGTTGTGTAGGATTGGATCATTAGGGTGCACCATTTTTTGGCCCCTCTTGCTCCCTACCTTGCATCAGAATCCTAGGTGGGTTTTAAATATATCTTATTTATTGACCCCAATACCAATTTTTTCATTGCTTTATTTCTTTCAAAAGAAACCAGGGATGTTGGTCACAAGTAGAAATGATAGATTTGTAATGGTTCTAGGATTTGTACTATGATATGGAATCCCAATTTCATACCAGATATCAAGGCCTATAATTTTTTCCCCATTGAATTTATCTTCCTTTTTTTTGGAATATAGAGATCAAGAAATCATTGAAATCATTGCTAAGAGAGTGGCAATATTTATCAAGCATGACCTTATCCTGTTTGAATATCCCCATCGAGATATTAGAGTTTGTGTTCTTATAGATTCAACAAAGGAATTTAAAAGATAGATAGCCATTAAATCTAAATGGGGAGTATGGGTGTAAAATATTGAAATTCAAGAAGAGGATATCGCTCTCAAGTTCCAGAATAAGCTCAGCCACTTTAACACCCAATATTAGGACTCTTAGCAAATTGAGGTTGTGATATGTACAGATCATAATTTTGACCCTTTTGGTTGTACTAGAAAGAGAAATTCCCCAATAGTAGAAAATATTAATAATGAATCTCAACATATGGCCATAGTAAAAAATTGTGTCAACATAATTTCTTTATCTTTGGTTACTCTGTTGCAATGTCAAAACATGCTTAGCAACTCTCTCTCTCTCTCTCTCTCTCTCTCTAAAGAAATATAATTATGTCCATCAAATCATGGTATGGATTTTTAGATTATCACTAATGCCCATAAATTGCAGGTCTAATTATGAATGATCAAGTAGATCCATCTCCTCAAGAGTTAGATAAACTAGTTCATAAGCTGATGTTTTAGGATTCTCCAAATAAAATTCAGAATCTATGAGAAAATTTCATTAAATTAAAGCTCATGTAGTAATAAACTAGATACTCTGACCCCTGGCTAATAAGATGATCTTTGAGATAGAAGTGGAGGAGGGAGTTATTATGGTAGAAGGAAATTTCCCTTCAGACAAATAAGTATGGTTATGCTCTAATGTTCATGATAGTTACAAAGGCTATATTTTATAGCTTGACTTATAATAGAATTTAGAGACAACTGATGCATGTAAGATGAACTTACCAAAATAATCAACTAATGTATATAAGATAGACTCTTCAAAAAAACTAAATATGGAAAGAGATAATGTATCGAAGAGAACTTGTAATCAACCTTTTTAGGTGCAAAATGAGTAGGCCCAAAATTGTTTTTAGGAAGCAGACAACTTTGTTAATCAGATCACTCAAATGTTGGGTGAACACAAGCATGGTAATATTATCGAAGATATAAGTTTAGCAGCTATTGACTCCTTAGGCCAAAAATTTAATGTAGGTGTCCAAGATCTAGCTTCACTTTCTCACAATCATCTGGATGAATATATTTATGTAGACACCATCATCAATTGGGAGCCTCAAAACATGGACTTTGTCTTGGATCAAAATGAAGGTTTCCAAATTTTGGAGGAAGATGGTTAATATAAGAGTGTTGTTCTTGATTCCCAACATAATGATTTAGTAGTTCCCATGGTAACATATGACCCCACTTAGGTTTTGTCTATAGATCAAACTCCAACCTAGTCCTCCATGCCAAAAAAGACTCCTGAAACAAGGGGTAGAAATCCCAAAATCTCCAATATTTAGGAGGAAATAGCAGTAGGGATCTAATCTAACTTGGATGAAAATTTTAAATTAGTTAAAAAATCAACAAGGAGAATGAGAGATTCTCCTTGTCATCAATGAAAATAACATCATGGAATGTTAGATGTATTAATGCCTCTGACAAAAGAACTCGAGTCAAGAAACTACTTGACTCTCTTCATGTAGACATTATCCTTTTGCAGGAAATAAAACTCTCTCAAGATACTTTTGAGAAGATAATATGTAAATGGAAAAATTAGAAATATTCTCATATGCCTAGTGATAGGACTTCAGGTGGATTAGTTGTCTTATGGAATCCCAAAGAAGTGTGAGGGAAGATTTTAAATAAGGATAACAACCGTAAGATTATGAAGGTGATAAAATATGATCTATCTTTCACTCTGATTAACGTATATGGTCCAACATCCACTAATGAAAAAAAAAAGATTATGATATGTACTCACTCACCTTATATAGTAGTAGGATGATCAGAGTCTAATTTTGGGTGGACATTTTAATGCAATACTTAAGTCAGTAGAGAAAAATGGTGGTATTTTCCCTCCTATCAGAACCACTCAAGATATTTCCTTTATTGTAGAGAATAATAATCTTATGGACATTGTCCCTTCAAATGGTTCATATACCTAGAAAAATAAGAGGGTTAACTTTGTAGAAATTGTGATGAGGCTAGATGGGTTTGTTGTCTCACATGAATGGAAGCTAAAAAATGTGTCCTTTCAATCGGAGATCCTATCACTACTGGGATCTAATCACTCCTTAATTTCTCTCACTATAGAGAGCATAGTCTCTCTAAAAGTGCATTGGCACCAACCATCTTTCAAATTTGAAAGGATGTGGCTTCTTCATCCTCAGTTCCTTCCTATGCTTAGACATTGGTGGATTAGTGCCCCATAGGTGGAAGGTTCTAAAATGCATCAATTTTCTATGAAGTTAAAGTTTGTTAAAGCCTCCATTAAGATATAGAATGAGTAGGTATTTTAAAATATCTTCAAAGAAGAGGACATTGTTAAGAAGAAGTTGGGGGAAATTTATGACCAAGTTATTCATCAGGGTGTGGAACAAAAATTATACAAGGAAAAGGAAATGCATAAAGAATGAGAAGAATTATGTAGTAGGGAAGAGGAATATTGGAGGCATAAATCTATGGAATTATGGTTGTGAGAAGCAGATAAGAACACAAAGTAATTTTATGCATCCACTAAATAGGCCATTTCTATCTTTTCAATTAATGATGTTGTGTCAAGTAATAATATTGTTGATTACCAAGGCATACAAGATGAAGGAGTTAAGTTATTTAAAAATATTCTTGCCCATCCTTCCTCTCGGACCCCCTTAGAAGCACAATTGAATGAGTTACTTGCTCCATCGGTTATGGAGCAAGATAATGTTTTCCTAATGGCCCCTTTTACTAATCAATAATTATGTAAGGTCATCTTCCCATTACCCTAGATAAAGCTCTTGGTCCAGATGGATTTATAGCTCTCTTCTTTCAGGTCTGCTGGGATGTTATTGGATGGGAATTTTTAGAAGTCATTGAATAATATAGGAAAAGAAAAGCCATGCTGAAGTATTTTAATAACACTAATATTTCTATTATACCTACAGTCAAGGATCCCAAAACCTTTTTAAATTTCCATCCTATTTCAGTGTGTAAAACAAAATATAAAATTATTACCAAAGCTATTTATTTAAGAATGTAGCACCTCATTCCAGGTATTATACCTTAAGAGTAGGGAAAATTTGTCCCTAGATATGAAATCATGGAAGGTACATTGGTTTCACATGAAGTCCACTCAATCAATTCTAATCAATCCCCTAATTTTATTATTAAAATTGATATGATGAAGGCTTATGAAAGGGTGTATTGGGATTTTATTTTTAAGGTATTTCAAAGATTTGGTTTTTTAAAATGATGGTGTAAATGGATCAAATCTTGTATCACGGGAGTATGGTTTTCAGTTATAGTGAATGGAGTTCCAACTAGATTCTTCTCTTCCAAAAAAGGAGTATGGAAGGGGGATTCATTATACCCCATACTATTCATCATTATGGTTGAGGCATTCAGAAGGTTAATAAAAAAGAAGAATCTAATAGGATTATGGTAGGGGGAACATATTAGAGGTACAAGGTGATACTACTAAGAGTTAATTTATTTTTCATTAGTTATGATGAAGTCATAATTATTGTCAAATCCATTTGGTAATGAAGGAAATAAAAGTTGGTAAAATGCATAAGCTATTTGTTAAAAGGAACTAAAGGAGAAGGTAATTTTGGTAAAGGAAAAGAAAGGTTGAGTCATCAAGAAAATAAGAATCGAGCATCGAGCACCGAGATACAACATCCAATGAAGTGAGAGTTGATATAGTTATCGAGAAACAAGAAAAAATGTTACCAAGGATGAAAAGATGACATAAGAAGAATCTCTAGATACATTCAATCTGGACACTGAACATAAAATGGTTTAGAAATCTCAAGGAGATTGTATGAAAAAGAATTGGAGATTTAAACATGATGATTATGCATGATTATAAGGTGAGATCCACCAATTATAATTAAATGAGAATATGAATTTGAGGAGCAACCAATACTAGTACTGATTAAAGAGATAATTCTAGAACATTTCCACCACTTCTAGAATTGAATATAAATGAATCTAAGTGAGAAAATTAGTATGCATGTGAAGAGGAGATTGCATGTGCAAAGAAAAGATTATAGAAAGAAAGGATGATAAGAGAAGGTACCGAGTATAGAGCAGTAAAGAAAGGAGGGTAATTTTGATTCTAAATTGAATCTACCGAGTACTGAGTTCTTATTGTGAGAGGTGCATAGTATGAGGTAATCTTTGTTTGAGCATATATAGTTTCAAAAGCATAAGTAGATGCAAGTATAAAAGAAAAATTTGTGTTAAAAATTAAACAGTAATCCAAATTGTAAAGTCTCTTAACCAAGAAGATCGTAACAGGTCTTACATTGTAAATCCTTTAATTAGATATAGTTCTTAGATTAGAATTGTAAAATCCTTTGGCAAGGTAGATTTAACTAGTCTTTAGAATCTTAACTGGGTTAATACTCTTAACAAGTTAAGCTATCAGAAATAGATAACCATGTAGCTTTTTACTGTAGTAGTGAAGTTCTGTGGACCTATCATCCCCATCATTGTTTTTATCCTCTAACAAGGATTTATGTGATACCAAAATGAACATGTTGTGAGTTATATTTTATTCTTTATTTTTTTAATGAGATACATGCAAAGTTATGATTTTAGTAAATGGTTAACAAATAAAGGCTAGATAGTTTCAAATTATTTTATAGTATTAATTCACCCCTCCCCTCTCAATACTTACCATTCCATACTTATTCCAACATAAGGGTCCTGATCACACATTCATTTTTTGTGGATGATAGTTTTCATGTTGGTTCATCTCATCCTATGGAGGCTAGGAAGATCAAGTATACATTAGATTTTTACACTTCTATGTCAGGACAAAAAGTTAATGTGAAAAAATCTAAAATTTATTTATTTAATACCAATCAAACTTTATCTAACAAAATAGTCTAGATCTTGGGATTTTCTATGGAGTTACTGTCGTATACTTATTTAGAAATTTCTTTTTTTATAGAAGCCAACAAAGCTTTCTATTGGTCAATAATAAATCACAAAATTAAAAGAAGATTTGTAGCTTGGAAATAAAAATGGATCTCGTTGTTAGAAAGAATTTTACTCATAAAATCAGTCCTTTGAGCCATCGCAAATTATTATTTAGCAGTACTAAAATCTCCCTCCTTAATTATTCGAATGATCCAAAAAATAATTAGAGACTTTTTATGGATAAGGAACTTGAACAATACAAATAAAACTCCAAGACCCTTATTTCATTGCAAGTTATGGCTCATGTCAAATCACTTGAGGTTGCAGGGGTTCATGACTTGGTTAAAAGGAACAAGGCTTTTCTAGGTAAGTTAGTGTGGAAAATGTATGATAAACCTAAAAATAATTGGTGTCAAATTATGCAACAAAATTATTTTGATTTAACAACCTGGTTCATGTCTTTTCTACTTTAGACCCATCTAAAGGTTCAGCTGTTTGGGATTTAAAGATGTTTTTGAGAGATATTGTGCTTAAATGTGTCTCTTGGGAGGTCAATAATGGAGTAAGTGTCAAGTTTTAGAGGGACTTGTGGAATGGCCTCCCAACTTTAATCAAGGCATGAGTCTCTCAAGACAACATTATGGTTTTAGAGGACTGATGGGGTCCTTAGCTTATTAATTATGTCTCAATAGTTTGTATTTTCTTAGGGAAAGTTTTATGGAAAGACCCGTAGGTGATACCTGTCATTTGTTAAGACAAGGTTTGTTTTCATAATATTTTTGTAGAAAGAGAATTATTCTTGTCAGAAAAAGAGGATACATTATTTTGGGCTCTAGTTAAGGATGGTAAATACTCCATAAAAGATGGGTATAGGATTATTTAGCAACTAGATTCTCCCAAGGTCCCATTTTGTGCATTTTCCTTTTGCTAGAGTAATTTAGTTCTTCCTAGAGTAGGATTTTTTCCTTGGCTTACATTAAGAAAAAAAATCCTTAGCAGTGATAGATTAGAAAAGCTCTACATTTCTTAGCCTTTTAAGTGTGTTTTTTGTGATAATTTCTTTGAAAGTGTGGATTCATCTCCCTCTAAATTTTTATTTTTCTCAGGAAAGCTGGTCTTTTTTTTTTAACAAGCTCCATTATCATATTCCTCTCCCTAATATGCTATGGGATATTTTTCAAACTTATCCTATGCTTAAGATATTCTCCCTATTTTCCAACATCTAGAAATGTGCACCAACTTTAGTTGTTTGGGAAATATGATGGGAGAGAAATAAGCGTATGTTTTGACATGTAATATCCCCCATTTCTTATGTAATGGAAGATATTGAAAGATCCATTTATGAACTAGTTAACGCCACTGTCTCTAAAAGTAGATGAAATCTAGTTATTTCTTCATGGGATGCATTGGTTCTCAAAGAGTGGAAGGGAATAATGGTTCCTACTGGAATGGAAAAATCAAGTCAGAGAAGGCATTCAATGGACCTTTAAAATTTCAAATAGATTCCTCCCACACACAATCTAGTCAAAATTAACTTTTATGGGGCTTTCCATGGGAATCGCGGGAAGTCTAGTATTGGATCATGCATTAGGGATCATTAGGGAAATGTGTTAGCAATTCAAGCTTCTCCCCTTCCTCTAGGGACAAATAATTTGGCAAAGGCCCATGCTTTTTTTGTTGGCCTAAAACTAGCACTCAAATTACTATCTCTACTAAATAATTTTCATAATAGGTCATCTAGATAATCATCGATTTATTTTTGCATGAAATCATTGAATATTATTTTCCTTTCCCTATGTTATGTTGTTTGAAATTTTCAAGATTGAACAGAATCACATTCCAACAATATGTTCCCCATGCACAAGTGAGCATTATTTTATGGTAGTGTTCTAGCACTATTATTTTTTTATTTATTTTGAAAACATATCTATCAATGATAACATTTCTTAGCTAGATATCAAAACCACTATGATATGAATATTAAGTAAAGGAAATTCATTATTATGGCATTCATTGATCAAAGATCTAAATTTTGTATACATTCTAATGCCTCTAGACTGATTACTCATTGGGATTAAGTTTGAGATCAAATATCTATAGTTAAAGGGCCTACCGAAACAAACACCCAAAAAATTCTTGAGCTCTCCCTTCACCAACATGGAAATTTGAGGATGCATTTTTCTCATTTTTTTTTCAAGACACTTTTCACAAAGATGGCTCTAGCAGTAGATGAAGAAGGAATAACTCAAGGTTGATTCCTCGCATGTCCACATAATTCCATGGAAAATTGGCTTTCCTTTTTGAGAAAAAACTTTATGAACTCTTTATTTTCTTGTTCTAATAATGAACCTCCAAAGTGAATGAATTTGTGATTATGAGTTGTTCTCATATTTATTTTTTGAGTCCCTTATACTATTAATAGAGACTTTTATTGATACATTGGGGGCAGGTCTAGTGTTATTTCCTTGGGCAGCTCAAAAAGGTTTTCACTCTTAGATATGTTATTTATTTTTATTACCTTTTTCTTGTCTATAGGTTCCTTGTAATTTTCACCAAAAAACAAATATTTTTTTCATTTATTTTTATTTTTATTTCATTTTTGGAACTAGAATATGGAGTTGACTCTGCAAAAGATGCTATGATATCAAAGTAAATATTTAATCCTATATGTTATGATGAACCAATAGTATTCCTTCAAATTGATGTTGTTAAGATTTGGAAGAAAATATGGCTCTGCAACTTTCCTCCATGAATGTTGATGATGTCCGTCTTCATCCTTGTTATGCTTGATTGTGTGTGTCATGTCGTGCGTCCCATGTCTTTTTATTTTCTTCGTATCTTTTTCTCTCTCTTACGTGCATATTATTCATTTTATGAAGGGTATGTTGTTTTGATTATTATTGTGCCCTTGTGTGTTCTCAGTTTAATCTGCTCCCTACTTGGTTCATGTGTGTAATGGGACAGCCGAACCGTGATGGTGGGGAGGGTGATATTATTATGGGTGACATTTCTAAATGTGCCACTGAGGATGTTATTAATAAATTAGAAGGTGGTAATGTCAAAAGAGGAGAAGGAAAGTTGTTGTATAAATAGGTGGTGGCTGATAGTATGCCAATTTTTTCAGCTGCCACAAAATTTAATGGATTTTTCCATAGGAAACTTATGGAACCAGTCCAAGGAGGAGGGGAAGGAGGACGGACTGCAACCAATGGAAGTGGACTTTCATGTGGAGGAGATGCCAGTGCTGGTGTTGCAGAGGAGAAAATGGGAAGTTTTCTTCTCTTGGACTGAAGACTCTCTCCCTTTCCCCCAATGAGGACTTGGTGTCCGCCATTAAAAATGAACAATCTAGGCTTAAAAGTATTGCTATCTTTTTTTTTCTACTTTGATAAGGATACAATGCCTACTCAATTTTTTTGATGATTGGCTTGCTATAGTTTGGGGTAAAAAACTTGGAATTTATGTTACTTACTATAGGATGATTCAAAAAGGGCTTTTTGTAGTTTTTTTGAAAAATCACAATATGCAGGAAAGCGTTTTGGAGAAATAGTTTTTGAATGTTGGAAGGTCTATGTTCAAGGTCTATCCATGGTCCCCTAAAGGTAATTTTGAAAAGGTAGTGGCTCATTCTCCCCTCAATTGGGTGGAAATTAAGAACTTTAATGTGGAATTTTGGCCCTTCATCCTACAAATTCTTAAGCCCCTAGGCTTGGTTCTTCAGATTGAGCAGTCCAGGGTTACATTGCCCCATTTAAATGCTAGAGTTCTTGTGGCCCTTGCTCCTGAGGTTGACTTTCCTGAGATCATTTCTTTAGAGTTTGATGGTGACTTTTTCTATTGGGAAATCTCCCTATTAGGGAACCTTAGTGCATGTTTCCATTGCAGATGCAATGGTCACACCAAAAGAGATTGTTTAGCTCTCAAGCACATTTAGAAAGAAAAATTTAATGTGGTTGATAGTAATGGCAAAAATAAAAACATTGATATTGACAAGACTAACCCTCTGGAGGACACTAGAAAAACTATGTTAGACCCTAATCATAGTAAGGAAGTGGCTGTCATTACTTCCTTAGAGTTTGAAAAGATTCCAAATACTCAGCCAAGTGCTTCTGAATCTACAAATATCCCCATTATTAATAGCTTTATCTCATTGTCAAACCCTCTCTTTGACGAGGAGTTTGACATGGTCCTTGCAAGGAAAGGTGTTTTAGATATTATCCCCACTCCCCTAGCTACCTGCCTACCAAGAGTCTATTTTGAAGAGCCCTCTACTGATAGAAATGCTTTTCCTACTTTGAATGCTCAACAATTAGCCATTATGATGATTAATGAAAGAGCCGATAAGTTGCAACAAGATAGTAGGGAACTGCTTCCCCTACCTTCAGCCTCAACTGCCTCACCAAGATCCCTTGCTATTGTGGCCTCTAACCTTGAGGGACAATTTATAGAAGTTGTCAGGAAAAAGAAGAAAATTGCGGAAAGGAATTCTCTATCCAATGGGGGTAGAGGGATAAAGAACTTACTAGATTGTTTCAATAATTTGTGCAAGAACACAACCCCCCCCCCCCCCCCCCAAGTAATTATGATGCTACACATCCACAGTTGGAATGTCTGGGGGTTAGAGATGCCAGATAGGAAGTACTTAGTTAGGAGGTGGTGTAATAATTTGAAATCTAAATATTTTATTTGTTTGCAAGAAATTAAGGTGGTAGGTTTTCAAGTTCATTCCATTTTGAAGTTCCTTTGGGATAAAGCTATCAGATTTCACTCGAATCATGAGAGAGGGAAAGGAGGAGTTGCAATTCTCATTCAACCTAAATAAGAGAGTCTTATTGAAAATCACAGATTCTCAACATGTCAGAGAGTAATATGGGTGACAATGAAGGAGGGGGAGAAAGTGTTTAGAATTTGTAATGTGTATGCTTTGAATAGCTATAGAGAAAGAGCAGAATTATGGGAGTGGTGTTGTGCCCATCTTCCAAAAGTACCTTGGGTGTTTGTAGGAGACTTTAACATGGTGGAACATAGAGTAGATAAATCAAGAGTGGTGGCTCACTCTCGGAAAGGCAATGAGCTTTTCTTTTGGCATAAATTCAAAAGGAAATTTAACCTTCTTGATCCTATAGAGCATATGTATGGTAAATTTCTTGATATATGGTACACTTGGTGCAATAATTAGAAAGGAAAGCAAAGAGTTTACTTTAGATTGGATAGAGTCTATGGAGATGTCTCCTCATTCTCCTTCATCCCAGAGAGAAATCATGCTCCTGTCCAAGTTTACCCTGCCTCATTATCAGACCACTCCCCTATTCAAACCTGTTGCAAGATTGAGGATATTAGGAGCTTAGATGGTATACATAGGAAAGATAGCCCCTTTAAACTCAATACCTCACTTCTTGAAGATCCTGATAATTTAGATGCTATTCTTATGGTCACTGAACTTACTATACTTGGTAACCCTCTCTTAGATGCTATTGCACTTTGGAATCTAAAGGTGGAAACTTGAAGAAACATTTTTCAAGTGATTGGTAAAAAACTAGCAATGGATAGGAATAAAGAAGAATCATTCTAGCAGAATAGGCTGAGCACTATTGAAAAAGAACTTCAGGACAAAGGGATAAATGATGTACTTGAAACCCAGCTAGCTAACACCAAGCACAACTTGAGCATCTTTCAGAGATATAAGATTCAAGGTAAGAAAATTAGAGCCAGGATGAACTAGATTAATGAGGGGGATAAAGGGTTTGGGTATTTTTTCAATATTACAAGGGCCAAGAAAAAAAGAGAAATGATCAATGAAATTCAATTGGAGGGAAGACATACTAGTGAGCCAGAAGACATCCAAAAATCATTTTATAGTTTCTATAGTGAATTATTCTCCTCAAAGGTGTCATATGACAGTCAAGTAGCAATGAATGATTTCCTTAAACTCATCCCTAAAAAACTCTCAATATCAGAACAAAACAACCTTAGTAAGGTTCTCTCTATGGAAGAAATTTTTGTAGCCATTGACTCTTTCTCAAATGGGAAATTCCCAGGGATGGCTGGTCTCCCTGCTGAATTTTATAAGAAGAACAAAAGCTGGATATGTGCTGAGATCCTATATGTGTATGAAGAAACTTTCATGAAAGGGTCATTAGGAGACTCTATCAATAAAGGGGTTGTTAAAATCCTTTCAAAAGCAGGAGATAGATCTCTTGTTAAGAACTGGAGGTTGATCACCTTGTTGAACTTGTCTTATAAAATCTTAGCTAAATCTCTTGCTAGAAGGATTGCCCCTCAAATTATTAGATTTATTTCACATACAAAAATAGGCTTTATTCAAGGGAGATACATTCTAGAGAACTTAATTACAAGCTAGGAGGTCATGCACTGGGCTAAGTCAGATGGGCAGGAGGTGGCAATGATTTTGTTAGATTTTGAAAAATCCTATGACATGATAGAATGGGGATTTGTTCTAGGTATGCTGAAAGCATTTGGTTTTCTATATCTCTATTGCAAATGGATAATTATTTTATTTAAAGATGCTACTATAGTCATCAATGTTAATGGCTCCATATTCGAACCTATTGTGCTTCAAAGGTCTATAAGGCAGGGATGCTCGATTGCCCCTCTTCTATTTGTAATTGTTGTAGATGCTTTGTTTTATACCTTAAGGGTTCAAGAAATAGGGCCTCCCTTAAAAGGAATCTCTCTTCCTAATAATGAAGAGTTTCTAAATGTCTAGTTTGTAGATGACACCTCTCTTTTCCTAGGTCTTTTAGAAGACAACTTTGATAGTGCCATTAAGAGGTTAAATCTCTTTTGTCAAGCCTCGGGGTTCAAAATTTCTCTATACAAATCCACTGTACTGGGTTGGTCTCATGAGCCACCTGATTGGCTGGCAAATAAGGGATGGCAATGGGTAGGGCCCAATCGGATTGTTAGATATCTTGGTATTCCCTTCTTAGTAGAGCCTAATCTTACTAAAATGTGGGATTGGATCTATGAAAAAATTAGTAAGAAACATATCAAATGGTAGACCCATTCCCTATCCATTGATGGAAGCTTTCAAGTTGTGCAAAAAGTTCTTTCAACTCATCACATTTATTATGCTTTGGCTTGGTTGTTCCTAAGTTCTTAGGTGAATATGATTGAGAAGATTCTCTGAGACTTCTTATGGTCAGATGGGAAGTGTAATGGGAAAAGGCATTGTGTTAAATGAGATTGGTGCTATCAAGAAAAGAGCCAAGGAGGGTTGGGGTTGAAATACTTTAAAGCACATGGTTCTGCCCTTGCATCCAAATGGGTGTTGAAAGCTCTCTGGGGTAACAAACCATGGAAAATCCTCATAAGGAACAATATTGTGAAGTCGGTTATCAGGAAAGGTAAGCAATGGAAGGATGTGCCAATTTATGATATAGTCTTTGGAGATTTTAAAATGATATTGTTTGGTTCCAAGAAATTTCAAGTTTTTTGGAAGGCTTGGGTCAAGGTGAGGTAGTTCATTTCGAAAAGAGGGGTAGTAGGTCGTCCTCCGTACTTTCTTGTTAAGGAAAAATCTATTTGGTGGGGGTTATACTATAATGGTAAACCTTTGGTTCTCACCCAAAGTTGTTCTACAAAGCTCTGGAATCTAAAGGGGATCTCTCTGATTCAAGACATCTTGGATGGTGGGTAGCTAGGGGAGTGGGAGAGTATTAAAACCAAATTTAACATTCCTGACTCCTAGAAGAAGACTTATACCCTTATTAAGAAAGAAATTAATACTAATAACATAAGAGAGATTATTGATTTAGAAGCTTTCCTTAATAAGGTTAAATGGTCTGATGGCAGTTTGTTGTCAAAAACTACTACTAAGATTGTGTATCACTATATGAAGAATGATTCCTCTCTTATTGCTCAAGTGTCCTAGTGTTGGGGGTAGATTAATCCCTTTTCTAATTGGGCTTTATTTTTTATTATTTTTGGAAAGGTAAAGCGGAACCTAAGAAAATCTATTTTAGGTGGTTGCTTTTGATTAAGAAACTGGCTATTGGTCAGGTGCTTTCTTCCATTGGTCTTGCTCCTATTTCTTGAAGTTTATGCAATGTTGTTGAGTCTTTTGAGCATTTATTTTTTGAGTGAGTCTATGCACGTAATATTTGGTCCATTTTTCTTGGCCCCCCTTGTATTAGGAATTGTATGTTTGTTATCTCTTGGAGTGAAATCCTTGTTGGTTATTTGGAAAGATTTGATTCTAAGCTTAATAATCTTTGATTTAGATTAACAATTGAAATTTTATGGAATCTTTGGAAGGACAAGAATAGAGAAGTCTTTCAAGAAGAGAAAAGGAAACTTACTACATTTAATCTTAAACTCACACATTTTAATATCATGACATAGGTCTCCTTGGTTCTTCACATTATGAGGAGTGAATTCATGAGACTAGTTCAGGAGGGAAGCTTGATGATCAACAAAGACCAAGTTTAGGCTACAAACTACATTTCAAAATACCAAAGTTTCCTAGCCCCCACATAAGTGGAGGACTTGAACAATATGATTAGTGGATGGCAGATAAATAGTGGTTTTTAGGGGGAAGCCCTCATTGACCTCAATCTGAGGGGTACACAATCAGGTTGGGATGCAGTAAACAGATAGGAAGAGGATCAGGTACTAGTGGAGAAACAAGTGGTCCAAACTGATAATGATAGCCACACTGATGGCTAGGATTCAACTACAATAGCACTCTAAGTCCCTTTTTTATGTGAATTATATATAACTGGTCGTATCATGAATAGATTAATGTTTTAATTTTAGCTGCATAATTTCTAGTTAGAACTATCACTCCCCCAATTTTGTAATTATCTATGTAATGGGGGTGTGAATAATGATGTTGATACTCAGACTCTACTCCATACTTGTAAATATTATTAAACTATCTTAATAGAAAAAAAAATAGTATTCCTTCTCAAAGTTCAATGAAATCAACTATAGCTACATTATTTTCAAAACAATCCAAGCTTGTGAGTCCTTGTTGATCCCAATAATTAGTTAAGGGTGTACTAGTGGCATGTTATCATTGGTACAATGTTGTTATGGGATTGTAAGTGTTATAGCTAGGAAAAATGTGTTTTGATCCCAAAAGGTATCGATCTAGGTTTGATGACTTGTTATTGCAAGAGTAGTAGTGTTAATGTGCTTCACCTATAATGACATGATGGATTTACTTATGGGGAAATATAATATCAAGTAAATTCATATTGGGGGATTTAAAATGGAAAAAAGGTAGGAAAATATATTTCCTATATATCAGGGGAGTATTAGGCCATTTTCCTACCAATGTAAAAATCCAAAGAAAATGGCCTATTTCTATGAAAAACCCTAAGAAGTTGTCTTGCCCTGGCGGCATCTTGTTTCAACCTGCAAAGAAGTTTTATCAGATTTCATGGACTGTGCCCTTAGCCTATGAATGTTCATGGTATTTTTAAGTTCCAGTTCAGAGCACATGTGCTCAAATGCAAAAACTAGGGAGATATTCAAATTTTAAGGTCTGATAAATAGGTCATATTCCATGTCTAAGGGTTTCAAAAAATGTCTAAGTCCAAAACCCTAGTCTAGATCTATTCCTTTGTTACTTTTTCCTAGTCACTTAAGCCCAATTTTGCACATGTTATATTTCCTCACTGGGTAGGTAAAACTTTATTCAATAACTCTGCGACTGTGTGTTCTCCAGATCTCCTATTTTCTAGGTAGTTAAACTTTTTATCTGGTGACCCAATGAATACAGTTAATCACATGATCTCTTATTTTTGGTGGCTAACTCCCTAAATTTTAGTGACCTGGAGGGTGGTTATCTTTCCTTCCAGTCACGTATTCTCATGATGTAACCCAGGTTAAGGAAAAGTTTTAGCAACTTGGAGATTGCCTCAGTTGCATGTTCTTAGGACTTAACCAAAGTTAAGAAAAATATTGAGTGACTGGGAGGTGTCTTCAGTCACCTGATCACCAGAAGACTTGGGGTTAAGTTCTTGTCAAGGTTGAAAAATAAAAAATAATATGGGTCTGGTTTTCAAATTTGATGATGTGTCCATCGTTGATTAGTTGCAGAGGAGGAGTTACTTGAAACTTGTCAACAGGGCCTGGTTTTTAGTCTCCTTTAATGCAGTAGTTGTTGTATGACCATAAAGAATCTTTTCCCTCTTTGCGATGATGCGATGACCATTTGATCTTCCAACATGTTAAGGTAAACTAACAAGTGGGTCTGATACTAGGTGTTGTAGATGTTCTTGAATTTCATTGGTCAAGGTGGTAGTGATGTGTATGATGTCAGTGGAACTAAATTTTTCATCATGCTAGGTGGACTGACAGATGCAAAGGATCAATGATTTTCTCTTCTTCACAAGGAATCTTTTTTCCCTTCGTGATCTTGCGATAGCCATCTGATACGATGGTGATATAAAGGTGGGTCATGTGCAAGATAGATCCAAGGTGCTTGTTTTTTATTGGTCATGAGGATTGGCGACTTGGAAGTTGTTAGGTGGGGCCAAGGTCCTATAATTTTTAGTGCACCGTAGATCTTCCATGATCTAATGGTTCTCATGATTTCTCATAGTAGACATGCATGAGGTTTTATTCTTCATGATCTTGTGAAAGTCATCAATCTTTTCCTTTAGTGAAGATTAATAGTCATGTTTTAAAGGACCAATGAAGGCTTGGATGACTATTGTGATTAAATAAGAACCGATCGATCTATCAGGAAGAAGATGAATCGACGACCATGTTTTAAAGTTTGATCGGTTAGCCATTGGAGCCAAAATTTGAATCTTTCTGTAGGGTTTGTTATAGTGAGCCATGTGTGACAAAAGGGGTTGTTTAGAATTGATTTTTATAGGACAGTTACAGTTAGAAAATTGATGAAGAAGATGTGGGTGGCTACCTAATCTAATTTTCCTTCCTCAGGTGCTATGCTGGTTTAAATGCAGAGGATTTTTGCTTGGTGTAGGTGGCTAAGGTTTGGTAGATGTTAGAATTCTATATGCTATGTACACGCAAGATCTACGAGTCAGCTCTGGAATTTAAGTTTTTTTTGCCTGCAACAAGAAATTAGTTCAAATTGTATTGCAGTAAGCTTGTGATTATGAAACCAAAATAATTGTACATTAGATTTTATCTAATTCACCTAGGTTTCTAGGCTTTTTCTACATTCTTTCATTTCTTGTTTTAGTCTAGTTGGTGAAGTGATTGTACACCCAATTTTTTTGTAAATGATTTGTTGCTTGTTGTAATCCTTTATAATGATTTTCAAGATTATTTAGAAGGGTTCCAATTTCTAGTTTTTGGTAATCTTTAGGGGTTCCAATTTATGTTCCAGTCTTGGTTCCATGAGTGGTTTTCTTCCTATAAATATATTTCCCTCTTCTCTGCATATAGGGTGTTCCCTCTTTCCTTTCTAGCTTGGAGAATATAATATAAGTTGTAATAGTCTATCTTATGAATAAGATCTAAATATTTTCATACTACTATCAGATTGTTTCCATTTGATTCTTGAACTTGTTGATTAGAGCATCAAGGGTATTTTGATCTTTCTATTGTATTTCAAAGGTGTCTGCAATGGAGTTGTTTTTCGCAGAAACAACTAAATTTAGCACTATTTTTCAGATGTGTATGAGTTGGGGTATCAAAGATATCTGGAACTTGTCTATCAATGGATGTTGATTAATGTATTGCTTGTTTCTAGGTCTCTTCTAAGGGGAGGGTTAAAGTCCTTTGAATAGGTAATTGCATATCAGAGGACACAAATGGATTATTAAGGTATGGTCGGATAAATGGTGTATGTTTGATGTAAGCCATCAATATATTGGAAAATATTGTCTTCTCTAGTCATAGCCCTGTTGCAATGATCTATTTGACTCTATTGCCCATTGGATAAGGCATTGGTCTAGGAGAGACTTGGGGTATTTCAGGGGCCCATTCAACCCAAAAACATAAACTCATTCAAATGAAATACATTTCCCTTTCATGTTGATAGGTATAGTTTCTAGTTTTCAGACTCATTCTATGCAAGTAGGATATTGCATAAGACTTGGTTAGTCATTGAGGTACAAGATAGCTATAGGGGTTTGAAAGCTATTCCATAGTCATATATTTGCAGGCCTTATGTTTGACATAAGAAGTTATGTGTGTGTAGATGAGGTATACCCACTTGAGTGATGTGGAGCTCAAAGTGTAGGAGGATCATACAGTTGATCCTTGAAAATTGGCCCTTTTTCTTATTAGACTTTGGAGTGGTTATTGAGAGTCAGTGACATTAGTTTTTCAATCATAGTGTAAATCTGATAGCAAGGGAAAAAAGAGACCAACAATATGATGACTCTTTTAGGGAAGAAGTAAATGACAACAAGTTTAAGATGGTTGTTTTCTTGATTTTCGGGATCATCCCAGAGCCTGGTTAAGTGATCATAGAGTTAAGTAAAAAAAAAAAAAACATTGTTAAATCTTCTCACTAGGTGTGAGTGGTGACTCTGAGTTCTCTATTTGATCAGTACAGTCCCTGATAAATAGTGTATAAAATCTTGGTGAAGTTTTGTGTTGATTGGAAGGAGATACAAAACAAAGTGCAACATAGTCCTCTTCAGGGAGGTGGCAACTCTATAAAGAAAATAAATTGATGGAGCTACAAAGAAGGCTTTAGATCTACCTTGTTTCCCAATCAATGGGATAAGTTTTTGCTGCAGTACTAATAGGTATTTTGATTTTCATGTGCCTTTCTTTAATGAAAATTAGTTGTGAAAAATGTTTCCCTATCAAGTGTTCAACACTACTATAAAGGGATGAGTATTAGTGGGAAGTTCCTTATGGAGGAATATAGACCCTTTTCTTTTGATGGCATTGAAGGTGCCCCTAATGAGCTCTCTACTGAGGATGGGGAAGGCTTGCCAAGATTCATGGCTGATGGATCAGTTTTGGAAAGCCAACATGTATATGATGTCATGGGTCTTTTTGGTGAAATGGATGTTGAGCATGAAGATGTTGCCATGAGGTTGTTTGTGCAATCTCTATCACATAGTGCAAGGGATTGGTTTATGTCCTTGCCTTCATGTTCAATCCCTTCTTAGGATGTATTGAGAGAAATATTTATAGAATATTTTGATGGAGCTAACATGGTTGGGTATGAAGAAAAGAATGAAGATCAGATGCAAGGCATTAGTGTCTCTGTTTATCCCACCATCCATGATAATGACTATGAAAATATGCTCATCGAGATTGCTACTATCAAAAAGGAAGTTTTTAGAGAGAAGTGTTGAGATCTGGCAGTTAGAGGACAAGATATTGAGAGCGCTGGTGGTTCTTTATGTTGATCGTGAAGAGGCCATTTGTTCTAATGCTGATTCTCATTATGAAGAAAGTATTGATTATGATGCTGACATTGAGGTCAATGCATATGAGAATGTTGAAGATGAATCTGAGGTTGACAATATTTCCAGTTCATTTACAAATTTTTCTTCTTGTCAGCATGAGAAGGAAGCCTTCTTGTCTCAGTTTGATGATGTTTTGTGTGAAAGGTAAGAAACTGATTATGATGCAGATGATGTTTCCTGCATTGATTTCTCTACACAAGATGATTTGAGGCCAGAGATGTCAGTCCTTGTTTTAGACAGGGATGATGTTTTCAGCATTAGGGGTGAGGCCAATGAAGATGAAAACAAGGTCCTAAGTCCATTGAGCAGTGAAGAGATATCAACACTCTTGACTGATGAATTGAAAAGGCATGCAACTAGTATGGACTTTGATTTGCAGCTTCCCTTTGATATATCCTTTGACACTAATATTGAGGCTGATGTTCAAAGTGATGATGATGATCCATGTTTACCAAAGTTCCCCTCCTATAGTGACTCTGTAGAATAAAAGGTTGAAGGTCATGACAATGTGTTTTCCTATCATAAAGATTCCAGTGATAAGAAAGTTTATTGTTCATATCCTTTTCCTTCTTTTGCTAAATATGATAGTGAAGGTGACAGTATTGAGGACTTAGTCTTCAATAATTGGGACATAAATTCTTTTGATAGAAATGGTGATGTAGATCAATTGTCCCATTGTTACAAAATTTGTGAAAGGGACCTTCACTTGGTTCATGATCTAGTTAATGAAGACATTAGGGAGGAACCAAGTTACTCAATGGCTAAGGCAATGCATGAAGGTAAATCTGAGGATCCAAGTCCTTTTCAGCTAGGTAATTTTGTAGTAATGCATAATGATCAATATGCTTTATTTTATGATGCATTACTAGATCAATTTTTTATTTCCAATCAACAAGAAGAATTAAATGATGTCCCATACTTCTTGGAGTATGAACATGAAAGTGGTTGTGACTGGAAGAGCATGGGTAGTGATAATTGTAGTTTCATTTTTCAGCCCATGAGTATTCACATATATTGGCAAAAAGATGATCATGACACTTTTAGGTGGTAGATTACATATGTGGATGAAAATCAGACCTTTGATTTAGGAAGGTTTTTTATTTTCTTTTGGTGGCTCAAGGCCACCAAGTAAAGTTTTAAATCTTGTAAATTTTGTAAATATTTTCCTTTTTTGTTGTGTGTTTCCCTTCCTATTTTACTAGTTTGTTTGCCAATTTTTGAGAGGGTTCCCTATCTTTTTGTCTAGTAGGTGGTCTACTTCCTCCAATGATTCTAAATTATTTCATGGGCACAAGTTACCCATCATCCCCAGACAAAGCCATTGTTAGGCCATTTTCCTACCAATGTAAAAATCCGAAGAAAATGGCCTATTTATGTGAAAAGCCTAAGAAGTTATCTTGTCCTAGCTGTATCTTGTTTCAACCTGTGAAGAATTTTTATTAGGTTTCATGGCATGTGCCCTTAGCTTGTGAATGTTCATGGTATTTTTAAGCTTTAGTTCAGAGAGCATGTGCTCAAATGCAAAAACTAGGGAGATATTCAAATTTCAAGGTTTGAGAAATAGGTCATATTCCATGCCTAAGGGTTTCAAAAAATGTCTAAGTCCAAAACCCTAGCCTAGATCTATTCCTTCATTACTTTTTCCTAGTCAATTAAGCCTAATTTTGCACATGTTATATTCCCTAGCTGGGTAGGTAAAACTTTATTCAGCGACTCTGTGACTGTGCATTTTCTAGATCTTCTATTTTCTAGGTAGTTAACCTTTTTATCTGGCAACCTAGCAAATACAGTCAGTCGCGTGATCTCTTATTTTTGGAAGCTAAGTCCCTAACTTCTAGTGACCTGGTGGGTGGTTATCTTTTGGTTGCAGAGGAGTGACTTGAAACTTGTCAAGAGGGCTTGGTTTTAAGTCTACTTTAATCTGACAGTTGTCATATGACCATAAAGAATCTTTTCACCCTTTGCGACCATGCAGCAACCATCTAATCTTCCAGCATGTTAAGGTAAACTAATTGGTGGGTCTAATACTAGGTGTTTCAGATGTGCTTGAATTTCATTGGTCAAGGTGGTGGTGATGTGGATGATGTTAGTGGGAATGAAGCTTCCAGTGTGCTAGGTGGACTGACAAATGCAGAGTATCAACGATTGTCAGTTCTTTGCAAGGAATCTTTTTTCCCTTCGCGATCTTGTGACAACTGTCTGATGTGATGGTGATATAAAAGTGGGTCCTATGCTAGATAGATTTGAGGTGCCTATTTTTTATTGGTCACGAGGATTAGTGACTTGGAAGTTTTCAGGTGGGGCTAAGGTCCTGCAGGTTTTAGTGCACCATAGATCTTCCATGATCTAATGGTTGTCATGATTTCACATAGCAGAGATGCATGAGGTTTTATTCTTTGTGATCTTGCAATAGTTGTCGATCATTTCCTTTAGTGAAGATCAACGGTCATGTTTTTAAGGACTAATGAATTCTTGGTTGACTATTGTGATTAAATGAGAACCGCCCAATCTGTCAGGAAGAAGATGAATCGATGATTGTATTTTAAAGTTTGATCAGTTAGCCATTGGAGCCAAATTTTGAATCTTTCTATAGGGTTTTTGCTAGGTTTTGTTATAGTAAGCCGTATCCGATAAAGGAGTTGTTTAGAATTGATTTTTCCAAGATAGTTGCAATTAGAAAATTGATGAAGAAGATGTGGGTGGCTACCTGATCTCATTTTTCTTCCTGGGGTGCCATGCCAGTTTAAATGCACATGACTATTGCTTGGCGTAGGTGGCTAAGGTTTGGTAGATGTCAAAGATCTCTATCCTATGTACACGCAAGATCTACGAGTCGGCTCTGGCATTTAAGTTTTGTTTTCCTACAACAAGAAATCAGTTCAAATTTGTATTGTAGTTAGCCTATGATGATGAAACCAAAATAATTGTACATTAGATTTGATCTGATTCTCCCAGGTTTCTAGGCTTCTTGTACATTCTTTCATTTCTTGTTTTAGTCTGGTTGGTGAGGTGGTTGTAGACCCAATTTTTCCCTAAATGATCTATTTCTTGTTACAATCCTTTGTAAGGATTTTCAAGATCATTTAGAAGGGTTCCAATTTCTAGTTTTTGGTAATCTTTAGGGGTTCCAATTTATGTTCCAGTCTTGGTTTAATGAGTGGTTTTCTTCCTGTAAATATATTGCTTTCTTCTCTTCATATAGGGTGTTCCCTCTTTCCTTTCTAGCTTGGAGAATATAATATAAGTTGTAACAGTCTATCTTAAGAATAAGATCTCAATATTTTCATACTACTATCAGATTGTCTCCATTTGATTCTTGAACTTTTTGATTAGAGCATCAAGGGTGTTTTGATTTTTCTATTGTATTTCCAAGATGTCTACAGTGGAGTTGTTTTTGTAGAAACAACTAAGTTTAGGACTAGTTTTCAGATGTGTATGAGTTGGGGTATCAAAGATATCTGGAACTTATCTTTCAGTGGATGTTGATTAATGTATTGCTTGTTTCTAGGTCTCTTCTAAGGTGAGGGTTAAAGTCCTTTGAATAGGTAATTGCATATCCAAGGACATAGGTGGATTCTTAAGGTATGGTTTGATCAATGGTGTATGTTTGATGTAAGGCATCAACATATTAGAAAATATTGTCTTCTCTAGTCATAGCCTTGTTGCAATGATCTATTTGACTCTGTTACCCATTGGATAAGGCACTGGTCTATGAGAGACTTGGGGTATTTCAGGGGTCCATTCAACCCAAAAAAATAAACTCATTCAAATGAAATAATTTTCTATTTCATGTTGATAGGTGTAGTTTCTATTTTTCAGACTCATTCTATGCAAGTAGGATATTGCATAAGACTTGGTGACTCATTGAGGTACAAGATATCTATAGGGGTCTAAAAGCTATTCCATAATAATATATATGTAGGCCTATTGTTTGACTCAAGAATTTATGTGTGTGCAGATGAGGTATACCCGCTTGAGTGATGTGGAGCTCAAAGTGTAGGAGGATCATATAGTTGATCCTTGTTAATTGGCCCTTTTTCTTGTCAGAGTTTGGAGTAGTTATTGAGAGTTAGTGACATTAGTTTGTCAATCATAGTGTAAATATGATAGTGTGGGAAAAAGGAGACCAACAGGGAGTATTTTATTTTTCATGGGGGAGAGGTAGTAGTTTATATATGAAAATAGGTTTGGTATTTATTGTGTAGCTATTGAAGGGAGGTGACAAAAAAAGGTTTGGGAAAATATCTTTCAAAAATAGGGGTATAGTTTACTACATTATGAAAAAAAGTGTTATGTGTTAGAAATAGGGAATACTAAGAGGGGGGGGTGAATTAGTATTCTACAAACTTTTACTTTTTCCCAATTATGCATATAACAGATTATCTTGACGCATGCATAACATAGAAAGCTAAACAACATGCATAGCAATAAAACAAAAGAACTCATAACACATTATTTATTCTCGAGGAGACCCTAGCCAAGGGAAAACCCTGGTGGGGATGGTACCCACAAAGATCCACTAATCAAAAGTATCCCATTAAGGATGTTGACCCTGTTAAGAGTCTATTATATGCATATAGTGTCTCAATCCTGATTAAGGGACTATAGGCCTTGTTAGAAGCCTCAACCCTATTAGGAGTTGGTAGTACAAAATGTGATTACTGGATGAGCCCACTACCCAAAAAAGTAATATATAATATTCACTGATTACAAAAATAGGTCAAGGTACATAACCTTATGCTGCTTGCATCAATATCTCTTTGCTATTCTTTCACTTTCGCTATTACATTCACATTTTTTTCTTCTTATTTCAATTACATCTTTACATATCTTTATACAAGTTATTAAGATTAATAACTTTCCAGTCGGCTAACATATTAAAAAATATCTTCATCCAAGGGTTAAAATCTAGGATGTCATCCCTTTATATTGTTAAGTCATTATTTTGATAAACAAAATTATCCGTTAACTCTTTATCAATTTGTCTTCATATTCTGTCATGTCGGCTTAACACTGTCTTTAGTAAAACTGTCATAACTTCTTCCGTACATCCCATACTGACTTGTGCTCTAAAGTGAGTATTCAATAGTCACCATAGTGTCTATGTTCAAGTGTGCAAGCACTAAAATTACTCCAATCAACGTCACCAATCACAATTGTCTTCGGGTTCACTGGCAAAAACACATTGTCTCATACTTCGACAATTTTGCATTGCACTCTGACATACTAGCTCTTTGACCTATGCAATCTTCATGTAGATCATATGTTTCCATAATGACAACATCCATGTAACCAACTCAGCCAAATTTCAAAACAATCCAACAATCTCCCCCTTTGTCATTGGTGGCAACATATGAGAAAATTGGCTAAGTCTTAGACTCCAAAAATTCAAAATTGTGGCCATAATACAAAATATGTATATACTATCCTTATGAATTCATGAATCATCTCTATATATTGTAATCCCCCTAAGAGTATGTATCCTTATCAATTTTCTGCTATATATCTCTCCCCCTTTGACAACAATGACAAAAAAAGGTAAGGAGGGTTACAAAAACTGTGTTCACAAAAAGTTATACTTGGATTCAATATTGCAAAGCCGATAGGCTTGCAACAAAATCTACAAAATTAATCTTCATGGCCTCTAATTCTTTCTCCCATGATTTCTTAATTGAATCTACCACACTGATTAGTGCACATAATCCATAAGATGCAATCTCACATGCTTGGAGATTCTCATAACTAAACTTCTGAAAAGATGTCTTGGCTGAAAGACATTCTTCCAGTTGCCCTTTAATAGTGCTCAAGTTTATAGAAATGTTCTCTCTTAAAAGAGTGAATCTCTTCAGCTTCCTATCCTTGTCATCTTGCAAAACTCTTATTTCATCATAGATCTTGCGGATTTTCTTCTCAATATCAAATATCTTCACATTTGGGCTAGAAAGAAGGTTTGTCTCATTCTAAATTTATACTTCCTTCCTCTGCTACCAAGTTCTCTGATTTTGTACACTAAATGCACAAATATTTTCCTCTTTCTAAATTCTTTCACAAGTCCTTTATATAGATATCAAGGTTATTGATATCTTTCATGATATTTTGACTGATGTCCAAAAGTGTTTTGGCCTCATAATCTACTTGAGCTTTCATCTTAGCTATATCAGATAAGTTTGTGAACTCATCATCAAAAGTATTCATCACTTTCTTTTCTCTTTCCAGAGGGTCATCTTCTATAATTTGTGTAGATATAATGCCTTGTAACTTCTCAGGAAGCTCCTTCAGGGATCCTTCAAGACTCTTTACTTTCTTGTTCTTTTTGATGATCTTGTTCAAAGATGTGATAAATTCCATCTGATCATCATCATCTACTTCCTTTCCCAAATTCTCAATCATAGAACCAATCTGAGTTTTCTTGCCAGTCTGAGGTGTAAGACTAATTTCTTCTTGACTGGGAATAGGTACTTGTTCCTCTATCACTTTAGGTTCTACAATTTTGGTTTCTATCTTCTCTTCTCCTTTGATACTATCCTGCTCTTCAAAAGTTGAATTGTCAACAATGTTTTCAAGATTCTTGAATAAGTTATCATCACTATCCAAGGTGATCCTTGTTCCTTCAACATTCATGGCTTCATCCTCAATATTTATGGTTGGTAGAGAGGGAATTTCCTCTTGTTTTGCTCCTTCTACTTGATCTTTAGATTCTACTACAACTAATGGTTATCCAGAATTCTCTATCATAACTTTAGTTATTTCTAGCTTTGTTTTTGTGTTAATTTCTTCATATCTACCTCCCATAATCTAAATAGTTCTCTTCTTAGTTCTCAAATGGGTGTTTAGATCCTTCATGATTTGTTTGAAGTGTTCTTCATCTCTCACAACAAAAAGTTTTCTTACAATATTTTCTCTAATAGTTATGTCTTCCTCTAATGCTCCTTTCTATTTACAAGTTTATTGTACAAGTCATTAGGTATCTTACCCTCAATTGTGTCAAATTTCTTATCAGATAGAATCATATACTTCACCACTACATTTTCTAGATTCAGTCTTTCTACATAATCATAGAGATCATAATATTTTTTCATCTTTGTAAAGTCTCCATCTTGAATAATCTGTTCATTAACCTTTTCAATTCAAGGTTTCCAAGTTTTCTTCTTAACATGAGTGTCTTCATCATCTCTGATTTCTGCAATTTTCCTTTGAACTAGTGGCACCAATGTCCTCTACCTCTTACCCGGTCTAGTAGAAATCTCTTTTATTCTTTTGCTAGGAGTGGAGGAGGTTGATCTAGTGGATTTTCTTATTTCTTGATCCTTCTCTGATTCTTCCACTTTCAATTTAACTTGCATTTCCCCTTGCTTTACTGCAATTGATGATAGGGGTGGTATAGACAAAACTTATTTTTGTCCAATTTCTCTAACTACTACCACTATTTGCTTGGCTACCAATAACTCATGTTAAGTCATCCCTGTAGCTTTTAGAACTTTCTTGATTGTACTCTCAACTCTTTTCTTTGACTATTTCTCTTCAAGAATGGTCTTTGTGGAGTTGAAGTTTTCCTCAAAGGTTCCAAACCTATTACTGTGAATATCCATCTTGCACTTAAGTAGTCTACTCACATATTCTTCTGTTTCAATTTTAGATATTTCATAGCCAAGAGGGTCTATGAACTCTATTCTAGGTTTTACTGCTTCAATGTAAGTAAAGTTAGTATCAACCATGAAACATATCTAATTTTTATACTTCTCCACAAGAGACTATGGGATCCTTAATCTACTTGACATCAAATTCTAAAATGATTTAATTACCAATACTGCACTTTCATTTACTTCATCAATAACATGCCTCTTATATACTTGGTTAATCCTTTCCATTTTAGTTTGGCCATCATTTTGTTGGAATTAGGAGAGATAAGTACTGAGAGGGGAGGGGTGAATCAGTGCCTTCAAAAAATTTACTTGTAAACCTTTCTGATATACAACTGTAAACAGTAATAATCGACCAAAACAACTTGAATCTAACTACATGAATCAATCATTCATTTAACTTATGAAAGTAAAAAACATGAAATCAATATGAAAAATCACATGACACAAGTATTTTAGTAACGCAAAAACCCTTGTTAGAAGGTAAAAATTGTGGTGGGGATGACACCCAAAAATTCTTCACTATTGCAGATAGAAAAGGTTTGCCTATTAGGGCTACAAGTTTTGATCACTTTCGGTGATCTAACCCTATTAGGAGTGACATGTTAGATCAGCTAGATCTACCTAGTTATAGGATTTTAACAACACTAATGAAGTGTGCACTTGGTTAAGAGATTTACATAAGACTGTTAAGTCTACTCTGTTAAGAGATTTTATCCAAAACTCTATTACAATTGTCAGAAAGCAATAGGTAATTATCTGCTTATTAACAACTCAATTGTCTGATATAGATCTATAAGTTCTGATAAAATATCACCTCACTTGTGATGAATCTTTTCTCTAAACTACTCGGTAGCCTTTTCTAATTCTTCTCAATCTGAATTCCTTTGTACTTGGTTCTGCTCTGTTAACTGATAGACTTGAAGTTAGGCAATTTCTTCAAGTGCTTTGTGATTCATATATCAGCTCACACCAAAAATGATGCGAACACACAAATATATAGTGTTCTATTATTGCCACTTTAACAAAATTAGGTTACACAATAGTCATAACCCTAAGATCTATGGTGTACAAAAGTAACCTAGATCAACTATTACAAAAATATATACATTACATTTAATGAATATCATCACATTAAATGTTCCTCGATCTTGGTAAAACATTTTATGAACCATTGTAACCATTTTCATAGAAGTATGTGCCATTTCAAATTACTATTCTATTTTCTATGATCCTTGGTAAACACTATATAAACTACTCGGTGTTTACTATCTATTGGTGTCGGTGTCTGCTGGTGCTCGGTAAACTGTCTAATGCTCGGTGTATAATCTTTACCGACTAGTCTATCTTGGTTCTAGTTACTGATTTTCTCAATGTAAGTGACTCACCGATATGTTTACAAACCTTTGATACTAATGACAACCTTAAAAGCTTATTAGAGATAAAAATCTCCCCCTTTGGCATTATTATCAAAACTCGAATGTATAGACAAAATTTTCTCTATAACTTATATCTCTGCCATATACATATACACATCAAAAAAACTTTCTAAGTACTAAGTACTCCCCCTTAGTGCATGCTCTCGATAATATGTAGTATACATAGCATCTATGTACATATTTGGCATAATGAATTATACATTGTTTTCCCCCTTTTTGATAGTAATGCCAAATACAAAAATTAAGTATTATACTCACATCTTGTCAAAAATATGCACATGGGTTTTCTTCACTGGCTCCAAGAGGTTTTCCCATTCCTCTTTCAAGATGGAGAGAGCAATATGCTCAAGACTGACTTGTGCATGCATGTCAAAGATGTTATCTAACACCAAAATTTCTGGTCTTGCAACGCGTTGTTCAGCTTTGACAATGTGTACCTCAAAAATTTTCAGGTATGGCAAGAGTTCTGTCTATAACTCAGTAACCTGATATGTTATGTGCTCTTCTTGTTTCTTCAAATCTACTATTAACCATTGGAGTTCCTAAACTTGGTGAATGTGCCTAGAGAAAACATTGGGCTCGATTATAGCTGCATTTGTACTTACCTTTATTTCTGCTTCCAATCCTTTAATCTTCTCATTGACTTCAACAGTGAAGGTGTCTATAGTACAAAGCTTCAATAAATATTAAAAAATTGTCTGAGTGATAGTTTTTATCTCGGTGATTACCTCAGATAATTTGACCTTCTTTAGTGCCACTTCTAGGCTTATTTTCTCTACCAGTTTGTGTTGTATCTTGGATTCTGCCCTTTCTTCAATCCATTTGTCTACATCAATGTTCAAAGAATTCATCTTCTCGACAAGTGTAGCAAGTTGATCTATGATAGGAGTATCATCATCAATATTCACCTCAGGTACTACCTAGTGTTCTTGCTTCAACTTCTCCTGAGCTTCCTTTCTTGAACATAATTCCCCATATTTACTCAAGTCTTCGGGGCTTAGGGTCCTCAAGTCACACTCAGGGATAACTATCACTTCATCTAGGGTGATCGGCCCTTTTCCTTTCTTTTTCTTCTTCTTCTTCTTTGGTGCTAGAGGTGATTTCTTCTCAATAACAACAATAGTTTTGTCTCCAATCTTTGGAGTATCCTTCCTGGTTGACACACTTTCTTCCTTTTTCTACTCCTTGGGTGTTGCAGTCTTGGTTGATGGAGTGGGAGTCTCAGATGTGGTGTCAAGTGGGATCACCTCAGTTTCCTTTGTCTCATCCGTTACCTTTGTCTTAGTAGAAGGTGCCTTTATTTGTGTAGGCTCATCTGTCTCTGTAGGTTTCTCAATGTCTTGATCCCCTATGATGTCTTTGTTTTGCTCAAGGTCTGAGCCATCGGGTTGTACTTGTGAAAGAATTGTGACTACTTCTAGAAGTACAGGAAGTTTACTCGGTAGTGATGTAAATAGACATTCAGTGTCTAGTACTTCATCTTGATTAGGTGCAATATTTACATCATCATCTTTGTCATCAAGATCACCATTTGTGATGTCCTTAATGAGTACATCATCATTGGTTTGCTTCTCCAGTTGAATTTCTACTTTATCTGGTGTAGCCTGTGAAACACTTATTTCTTCCTTTTGATTAGTGATATCAATTACCTCGGTAACTGATATACTGGTGTTCTTTGACTAGTCAGAAAATCATCAATCTTCTTAAAACTGTCCTCAACAAGTTTCTTCATTTCATTTTGTTGCTACTAATTTTTCACTTTATTTCTTAGCTTCTCATTCTCCTCTCTGAGTCTTGCAACATCTTCTAGTCTTCTTGACAATTCTCCATTCACTTGATTTACCTCTTGATTCATAGTCATCATTTGATTAGTTACTTGGAAATGACATTCAGTGAGTCTCTGTATTTCACTTTCTTTTGCTTGGAGTTGTTCAGTCATTTGTCTTCGGTCATCAATAGTTAGATTCCTTTCTTGCTCGGCTTGTCTAGCATTGTTCATTGTTTCTACCATTCTCACCATCTACGATTCTTGAGGGATTTGTAGTGCTTTCACTTGATTAGTTAAATGTTGATTCCTTTTAGACAAATCAGTGATTATGCTTTCAGATCCATCAGAGATGCTTCTAGAACTAGATCCAATATGCTTGAACATTTCATCAATAGGTTCTTCATCGTAATCAATCTCATTTTTTAGAATAGCTAGGTTCTTCCTTTCAACTAGTAATTTCTTCAGTCCTTCCTTGGCATGCTTATACTATTCCATAAACATCTGCATCTGTATCTTCTAATTCTCAATAGTCTTATCAAGCTTGTATCTCTCCATGACTTAGATCTTTACCCTTCAGTGGTTAAACTATTTAATAAGAGAACTGAGCTCTAATACCAATTGTTGGAATTAGGAGAGATAAGTACTGAGAGGGGAGGGGTGAATCAGTGCCTTCAAAAAATTTACTTGTAAACCTTTTTCATATATAACTGTAAACAGTAATAACTAACCAAAACAACTTGAATCTAAATACATGAATCAATCATTCATTTAACTTATGAAAGTAAACAACATGAAATCAATATGACAATCACATGACACAAGTATTTTGGTAATGCAGAAACCCTTGTTAGAAGTAAAAACTATGGTGGGGATGACACCTACAAATTCTTCACTATTGTAAATAGAAAAGGTTTGCCTGTTAGGGCTACAAGTTTTGATCACTTCTAGTGATCTCACCCTGTTAGGAGTGACATGTTAGATCAACTAGATCTTCCTAGTTGTAGGATTTTAACAACACTAATGAAGTGTGCACTCAGTTAAGAGATTTACATAAGACTGTTAAGTCTAGTCTGTTAAGAGATTTTATCCAAAACTCTATTATAATTGTCAGAAAGAAATAGGTAATTATCTTCTTATTGACAACTCAATTGTCTGATATAGATCTATAAGTTATGATAAAATATCACCTCACTTGTGATGAATCTCTTCTCTAAACTACTTGGTAGCCTTTTTTTGATTCTGCTCAATCTGAATTCCTCTGTACTCGGTTCTACTCTGTTAACTGATAGACTTGAAGTTAGGCAATTTCTTCAAGTGCTCTATGATTCATATATTAGCTCACACCAAAAATGATGTGAACACAAAAATATATAGTGTTCTTTTTTTGCCACTTTAACAAAATTAGGTTACACAATAGTCATAACCCTAAGATCTACAGTGTACAAAAATAACCTAGATCAACTATTAAAAAAAGATATACATTACATTTAATGAATATCATCACATTAAATGTTCCTCGATCTTGGTAAAATGCTCTATGAACCGTTGTAACCATTTGCATAGAATTATGTGCCATTTCAAATTACTATGCCATTTTTTGTGATCCTCGATAAACATTGTATAAACTACTCGGTTTATACTATGATGCTTAGTGTTTACTGTCTATTGGTGTTGGTGTCTACTGGTGCTTGGTAAGCTGTCTATTGCTTCTAATTACCGATTTGCTCAATCTAAGTGACTGACTGATATCTTTACAAACCTTTGATACTAATGAAAACCTTAAATTCTTATTAGAGATAACACATTCCAATCATTTCCAATGGTGTACGGAAATCTTCTCAATGAATGAAAGAACATATAAGTGATTAAAGATGAGAATCTAAATTGAGAATACTTAGTCTTCTTTATCTTTTTCTAATTTTCAAACAGCTAAATTCTCAAAATCTCACACATGTCAACTTGTACTTTATCAACACACATCAAATAAGCCACATGTATCATTCTAATTGCCATGTCATCCTCTCTTGAGTTAGCACAAAACTTAGTTGTTAGGATCTTATACAAGTATCTGACATCATCTTGCCATATCTTGCTAATCACTATTCCTCTGCCATTGTAGGATGAATTAGTGTTGTCTATGACTATTTTCCTCATGTTTTTCTCATTCAAAGGAATGACTCTAGTTTTAGATAGTCTAGTTACCTCATGAATTAAGTCAGCTATGATATCTATCACTCTGTCATCTAACCATAACTTTCCATTGTGAATTCTTCTTAGGATTATCTTGGTACATTCTTCATTATCAAATTCATATTGTAAATCATACTTAATGATCTCATTATCTTTCAAATGCTCAAATCCTACTTTTAATGACATGTCCTGATTATAGATCTTCTGATATTCCTTAGTGAAATCACTATCACTAATAGTATCTAGTTTACATCCCAAATAACTTCTAACATTCTCTAGATGTAAAACTTTGTCTGGTACGGATGATAAAGCTAACCTAGGATCATCTTCCAAGGGTTCTACTAGTTCCATTTTCATCTTAGGCCTATTCTTATCTTTGACATTCTAAATCAAAGAAATATCCAGGATTTCCTCTAATTCTTTAACTAATTGAAAGATCTACTAAGTAAAATACCTCAATTCCATGATTTAGGGCTTGTGTAGATTTGGCACAAAAATTCTTCACCAAATCCTTGCAAAATACTTCCAATCACTGCTCTTAGATCTCCTTAACACTTGTATTCACTTCAATGATCAATAATACTATTCATGACCTTTTATCATTTCAATCTCATTTAGATTTGACATCGCATTCAATTCTTTTGCCGCTTCTTTCCAAAAAGTTGATTCTGTTAACCTGCAAAACTTAAAACTTCTTGTGATCTCGCAAAACATAATATTTTTCTTTGCGCTCTTAACCATAGCATTAGAACATCATATAATACCTTGCATTAACTGTGCAAGACTCAATTCATCATGTATCAATTCCTACACTAATCTAAGTTCCTATTTTACTATAATTTCAATAAATTAAGTATTTTGAGATGGGTCAGGGAAAGATTCATTCTTACAATTTAATACTTCACCTTTCTGACTACCTTCAGTGCTGAATATGTCTCCTTGATCTAGACTTTTAACAAACTTCACTTCATCTAAATTACTACAACATTCTTTCTGATTGTTTCTTACATCTTCATTTCTTCTTGCATGACTTCTAGGGTTAGGATTGGTATGAAAAACTCTATTGTTCATTCTGAAAAACCTTATTGTATGTCCAATCTTTTTGCATCTCTGACAAACTATTCCATTGTTTCCATATTTTTGTCCAGGCTGATTGATCTATGATCTGCAATTTCTAGCAATGTGTCCAACCTTGTTGCATCTATAACATACTACTCCATTTCTTCTGTTCATATCTTCAGTAGGTTTCTTATCTACATGGTTAGTATTTCTAAGCATTCTACTACTATTGTTATTCTCAAAAAATTTAGGTTTTCTGCATTCAATAGCTTTATGTCCAAAACTATGACAATTATAACAATAACCATTAAGGGGTTTAAATTGCTTACCTGTGCAATCTCTCTTCATATGACCAATAGTATTACAAGAAAAACATCTACCTTTGAATTCTCTTTGCGTACCTTTAGGTGATTCCTCTTTCTTAGGTGGTTCTTCTTCCTTCGGTGTATCTTCAGATTTGTTGATCTCATTAGACTTCTTCTCATCTAGATCTGGATCCTTGCTTTCTTCATTTGCTTTAAAAGTGTTGAATCCAAGACCATTTTTATCATAGAATGTTTTTTGATAAGATATTTTTTCATCAATCTTCTCATTAGTTGAATATAGTCTTTCAAGCTACTACTTAGATTGAGTCAGTTCTCCTTTGACAATTGTATTGTATTTCTCAAGTTTAGCATACAGTAAATTGACTTTCTCAAGTTCAGATGTTACTTTACCAAGTTTAGATTTTATCCCTTCATTTTCAATCTTAAGATTTTCATTCTTAGATTTCAGATTTGCTTCATTCTTGCCATTTCCATCTTTCAGTCTTAGCTTTAGTTTTTCTATCTTCAGTTCATGTTTAAGGATCTCATTTTCTTTTTCTAAGTTGTCATCACAATCTTCAATGTGAATTTTGGATTCCTTTTCAGATTTCAGATCTTCCAACTTGTTTTTCAGTTTCTCAATGAGGTTCTTTACATCATCATATTTTCCTTTTAGAGTATCTCTTTCTTCAGTAAGCATATCAATCCATTCAAGACCTTCTTCAAGATTCTTCTGTAGCTCATCCATATCCATAGAGATCTTACTCAAGCTGCTAGGCTTTCCTTGAATGATTATTTTTTGAGTAACTATGCTCTGATACCAATTGTTAGAAATAGGGAATACTGAGAGGGGGGCATGAATTAGTATTCTACAAAATTTTATTTTTTCCCAATTATGGATATAATAGATTATCTTGACGCGTGCATAACATAGAAAGCGAAACAACATGCATAGTAATAAAAAAAAAGAACTCATTACACATTATTTGTTCTTGAGGAAACCCTAGTCAAGGGAAAACCCCAATGGGGATGGTACCCACAAAGATCCACTAATTAAAAGTATCGTATTAAGGATGCTGACCCTATTAAGAGTCTATTACATGCATATAGTGTCTCAGTCTTGATTAAGGGACTATAGGCCTTGTTAGAAGCCTCAACCCTATTAGGAGTTGGTAGTACAAAATGTGATTACCAGATGAGCCCACTACCCAAATAAGTAATATATAATATTCACTAATTACAAAAATAGGTCAAGGTACATAACCTTATACTGCTTGCATCAATATCTCTTCGTTGTTCTTTCACTTTCACTATTACATTCACATTTTTTTCTTCTTATTTCAATTACATCTTTACATATCTTTATACAAGTTATTAAGATTAATAACTTTCCAGTCAGCTAACATATTAAAAAATATCTTCCTCCAGGGGTTAACATCTAGGATGTCATCCCTTTATATTTTTAAGTCATTATTTTGACAAACAAAATAATCCCTTAACTCTTTATCAATTTGTCTTCATATTCTGTCCTGTCAACTTAACACTGTCTTTAGTAAAATTGTCATAACTTTTTTGTACATTCCATACTGACTTGCGCTCTAAGGTGAGTCTTCAATAGTCACCATAGTGTCTATGTTAAAGTGCACAAACACTAAACTCACTCCAATCAACATCACCAATCAAAACTATCTTCGGGTTCACTGGCAAAAACACACTATCTCATACTTAGACAATTTTGCATTGCGCTCCAACATACTAGCTCTCTGACCTATGTGATCTTCATGTAGACCATATGTTGCCATAATGACAACATCTATGTAACCAACTCAACCAAATTTCCAACATTATGAGCTAGATTCAGTAAGTGAAGTCCTCATGTTTAAAGGTACTTTAACAAGATTGGTACAGACCTTATATAGGGCATAGGATTCTTAAGAATAAGAATCCCACTCCCATTCATTAGAGTTTTTTTTAGGGTGATTTTACTCAAGTTTTATGTAATTTTTTGAGGCATTCCCATTTTGACACAAAATTAGCTTAGTACTAAAAGATCCAATTGGTAATGGTACAAACCCAAGTCCCCTATGTTTAGGTTATTGTATTCATTTTATTAAGCTCTATGATGGCTTGTATTTGTGCACAGAGGACACTCTTAGGATGTGAAGCCAATGCTATTTATTTTATTATTAATAATAGTTGTTATTGATGTCAAAATATCCTACTCATATTTATTATTTGGTTTTATTGTTTAATGTGTATCGATATCCTTGGTGTAATGATAGAGTGTTCACTAAAGGATGTAACTTAATGTTTACTCTTATTCCTTTTTGGTGGTGGTTCTATTTTAGGTACAACATATGGGAGATCCATTATTTGGGTTTGGTCCTATTTGAGGCATGTCCATTTTTGTTTTGGCCCTAATACCTACTGTATAACGTGTTCATCATATTTTTTGGTATTGAAGGCTTTGGAGATGGTAAAACATGTTTCTATCGACAAGGCATGTTGTATTATGAAAGGTGTCCTACATCTGATTCCTTACTACCATGGAAATGTTTTGGTGCAACCTATTTTCAAATCAGTTTAGGCCAACTTGGTTGATGACATCAAGTAATATAAGAAGAGTGATGTTCTTTATTTTTTGTGTGGCTTGTGTGATTCCTATACATGAAGTGATTATGAATCTAACAAGAGGATATCTATATTTTGATGATCATGTATGTGGATACCATAGATAGCGAACTAATATATTATTTCCATATTGTATAGTATCAATGATAGTGGCCTTAGTGGTGGATTAAATCTTATTTTTTATACATTGGAATTGAGAATATTTATATAGAAGTGAGCCTATTTGTATTGGTAGTTAGTCATATTCATATTTTAGTTTCACTGATAATGAGCCAATCATAGTGAGCAACCCATAGTCAGAAAACTAATAGTGAGCCTTTATAAAATTCACCTTGACCAGTGTCTCATTTCATGAGAATTGGCTTCTCAATGGTTTTTCCCAGTTTTGTTTTCCACATAAATTCTAGTGTTCTTTGTGTTGGTGTTTTATGCTCCACTTGTTTTGGTGATGTGGCATATCTGACTTATAAAGGTAAAACATGTTATAGTGATAAAAAAAAGAAAGGATTTATTGAAGTTATGCATATTTATACATAAAGGTGATTAAAGTTTATTTTATTGCTCAAATCAAAAGTGCGATAATATTCTTACAACTGACTTGTGTTTTTTAGAAAGGAAATATGTTTTATAGATTTCCTATGTTGGTGGATGATGATTGAAGTGTTTATGTTAGGGTTTTTGGTTTTTGTAAGATCTAATATGTGTTGAGAAGTATAAGTAATACTTTCTTATATTTTTAAGTGCGTGAGAAGGAAGATCGACAAGGAAAGAGTGTGATTGTAGGGTTTGGATTTTTAGCATGTGAAGAAGATATTGAGATTAAAATGGATTTGTATTGTTATAAGAGAAGTGCTACATTCTCATATCATTTTCACTTGTTCATCCCTAACAATTTTATGAAGAAAAAATTGTTAACTAGGTAGATCATAACTGGTCTGATTTGTAAATCCTTTAATAGGGTGACACATTAACTTTTTTTTTAAGTCCTTTAACTAGGCCACTCCTAACAAGGTAAATCTCCTAACAAGGCTAAAGATAAATCCCTTGAATAGGTGAGTCCTAACCAGGTCTTTCTCTTAACCGAGCCTATTGTAAGAATTTAACTAGGCTAATGTCTTAATCGTACATGCTCCATAAGAGTGCATTTTTTTTAAAGAGTGTCATTCCCTCTATGGTTTTTTTGAAGTTGGGTTTCCATGATAAAAATATTGGTTCTATGTGTTGATGTGTATGGATTATTATATTTTATGTGATGTTTATTTCATGTTAAGGCTAAAAGGGTGAATGCATTTTCATAAGAGAGAATAGAAATGAATTATAAGGTTTATATTTATGTGATTGGATAGATTACTTATTCACACCCATTTCAGTAATCTTGGACCTGATTATACTAACAATAGTATAAGAAGTGTGATGATTTCATTTGTTTGTGTGGCTTGTGTGATACATTTATGTGAACTGATTACAAATATAATAAGAGGACATATATGTGTTAATATTATGTGTGGGGATACAATCACTAGTAGATAGATATATCATTTATGTATTGCAAAGTATCAATGAAAGTTATATTAGTGGTAGATTTAATATTATTTCTTATACTTTAGTAAGGATCCTATTTGTATTGGTAGTTAGCCTTATTCATATTTTAGGGAAGTTAGCTTGAGTGACATTGAGACAAATATAGTAAGAAACCTGCTATGAGAAAACCATAAATGAGCCTTTCTAAAAATCAGCTTAACAAGTGTCACTTTAACTAGTGTCTCATTTCATGACAATTAGTTTGTCTATGGTTTTATCCAGTTTGGTTTTCCAAATAATTTTTTTTTTTTTTTGTATTGGTGTTTCTTTTCTTCCATGTTTATATTTGATATGAATGTTTGATGTGGTTAATTGATAGATTAGAATTTGATATTGCTATTTTTACAAGTTCACCGAGACCATACAAATTGTATTAAGTGTTTGTGAATAACTAATTCACCTCCCCACTCTTAGTTATTTGACATATTCAACATCCACTATGTCCATCATTTCCCTTCTTTTGCATTATTTGAACTCTACTCTATATTTTCCAAAAGGTAACTATAGAGGTTGTTCCACGTTATCTATTTAAATCCAACTAGAAATATCCTCTTCAATGTTCTCCTTTCTTTACTACCCCATTTTGATAATATGGTTGTGGACCAATACTAAATAAAAATTATTTTATTTTTCTACATGGGGTATTGTTTTCCATAAAATTTTGAGGAAGGAGGTAAAATCTTGATATTGAAAGAGTGATTCATGGTATATTCACCACACCATTGATATTGGAAATTTTATTTTCCATTTAACAAAGTCTTAGGGTCCACAAATTAAGATGAACCTAAAAATTATGATGTTTTATTTACATGCATTTGTAATTCAATGATCCCTCTTAAATTGTTATAATATTGAAAGGGTTTAGGGTCACCATAGATAGTTACTTACATGATATTATATGGGTATTTAATGCATTGATGATAAGAAGAGAACACCTCTTTTATTGTATGTATTAATGGAAAAAAAACAACCATATTATATGAGATGTCTAGGTCCAATACTTGTAGAAATGTATTTTCTATAGCTAGACCTACCTATGAAGGTAATGAAATGACCCATTTAGAAGGATGTTTTACATCATCGCAAGACTTTATTGTTATCCTCCTACAAGCATCCATGTCACTTTCAAAATACTTGAGAGATATCATGATTGTCAATGAAAAAATATTTAGTCATGATCCTCCATCTATTAACACTCATCTGATATCCCAAATATAAACAAGTACCTTTAAGTATAATGGGTCATTCTATTGAGGCCTATCTTGAGGGATATTATTATGGATAAAGGAAACATATTATGTGGCTGAAAAATAACCTATCATGGCTTAAAATTGATCGACATTTATGTGTGTGTAGAATCTGGACTCTTGTAGCCCTTTGTTTAAGATATCTCTATATATGTGTCATATGAGAAGGAATTCAAGGATAGAGATATGAGTGGGTGTTTTCCCTATGTGGTTAAGAAGTTTATACTAACTGGTGGGTTGTGATTTTGGGGAAGGTCCTTGCAAATATATTTGATCTCATTAAAAGGTTACTACACACCAAGTATCTTGTGGCTTGATATTAATGGTAGAATCTTGATCCTTAGGTTCTTAGAAAAAAATCATCATGTAATTGTGAGGGGTCCTAGTGTAATTCACATTTATTTTAATCCAAATTTAAGCTATAAGATTTCCCCTTCCCATGATCATGTAAGGGATTATTAAAAATTTTGTGATTTGTACTAGAGGACTTTGTACATGTTTCAACTTCAATTAATCTCTAATAAATTAAATATTGTATTCTATGCTTCAATTATAAATTTAATGGCACTCATAGTAATCATTGTTTATACACCACCTAGGTTCAGATGGAATCTTATTCATTATCTCAAATAAGTAGATATTATATGTCTAGTGTAAATATTTTAAGACCTATTTGATAGGTTCCTTTAATGGTTTGAATTTCTTAGGAGGTGCATTCTTAGATTGAGGAGATATGTGTTGGGTGTTTACTAAATTATATTAGACACCGTATTCGAATGGGGATCTTGATATAAATATTGATTGTTTGGCACCATAGGTATTGTGAAATTTATTTCAGCTTTATTGTTGCTAATTGTTCTTATACAACTAATATATTGTTGGTTACTTTATTATTTTGTGAGAAAAAAATTCTCTTTTAAATTTTCACACTTGTCTTATTGTTATTGTCTCTATAACCCTTAATCAAACCCTTATTTGTGAGAGCCCTTTCAATGTTCATCCCCTTTTTGATGTCTTCAAACTAGTTCTAGGATGTTTTATCTTTAATTCATGCATCAAATCAAGAAGAATATTTTGAATAAACAGATTGATTTGTTGTTAGTTGTGGATACTAAAGAGACATTGACTGATAAGATTCCATAATCATTACAAAAATTGTATAAAAGTTTCAATTGTATTTTTTTATGTTAGTACATAAATCTATCATGGTGACCTCATGGTTAATATTGAAATAAAATTAAGAGATAAATTTCTCAGATGATTCTCTCCATAATCTAATGATTCTAGGTAAATGAGTGTACCAATACTTTTGGGATATCTTTCCTATATGTTTCTTAAATTTTGGCATATTAAAATTTGGTTGGAATAAAGGAATATATATGACTAATGTGATGCCAAATGATGGTGAGAAAATACAACCTAAAGGAGATAAGATATAAACTAGATCTCTAAAATTTTTTTACAATACAATTCAATGGTAACAAATGTAATGGGATATAATTCTAAAAATGAATTGATAAAATAAGGAAAAAGGACATGATGATAATGACAAGGTTAGGAAATATTCAAACGATCTAAGTAAAAATTAAGGAGAATAAGAAATTGAAACTTACACCATGGAAGGTGATAGGTCTAAACTGATAATGACAAAATGATGACAATGCCAAAGGTTCTAAATAAAATCTAGGGTCACAAACTAGGACAAGTGAAAGAAATGAACAAGGAAGGTATGATAATATAAATTAGTGCAATGGTCAGAGAGTGGTGTTATGATATACTTAAAACCTAAGATGAAGGAACACTATGAAAGTGATGGAATCTAAGAGACACAAACTGTTAGAGTAAAGTATTAATTATATTAATTAACTTTACTCCCTTCTTAAGATGTCAACACTTTTATTGTTAGTTGTTTATGTTTAAACACACATGCACTAGTTGATTCAAACTTATGCACTTGTTGTTTTAAATATAAACTTGCATGCATTAGTCTTGTAATAATTTAACTAATTATTACATGCACTTCTACTTTCTAGGTTTGCCTTTCAAGGCTTTCAATCTCCTTTATATGGATGATCCATTGTACATTCAATTTATTCATTAATTAAGGATATTTTCTTCTTCATATTTTTGAGTCAAACCCTTGCCCTCTTCTTGTCTCTACTTCCTTGTAACAGGTCTTTGTATGTAGGTGATCTTCAGGCTTTATGGATTTGTATTGCTAAAATTCTACATGGTATCAGAGCCTAATCTACTACAGCTTGTTCACATTTGAAGGATTCAAATTAGGGATTTTTTGGCAAATTTGAGAGGTTTTGGTTATATTTCTCAAATCTGGTATTCTCTGTAGGATGTTATTTTTTGTTTCTTTTTAGGGCTTTTTTATGTGTTTTTATTGAAATTAGGGGATCTCTAAATTTTGGTGGACTTTGAGCTCAAATGGACCTCACCATTGAGCTCACAATGCCCAAAAACCCCTATTTCGATATAAAACATGTCCAATTTGGACAATGTTGCAGGGAGAGGCAATTTTTTTTTGCCCTAGGGCTGTACGACTGTGTATGCACCCCGAGGCAACCGGTCCGTATGATTTTTTGGAAAAAAATTCAAAAAGGTCCTCAGCCAAGGTGCAACTAGCACGCTACCTCTATGCCACCATGCCACCAAACCGTCACCAACCCAGCACCAAACCGCCACCCAAAACCTTCACCGCCAACAGACAATGCTAACTGCTAGCGGTTAGCCCTTAGCCGCCAGACTAACTACGAGCGATTAGACTTAACTACCAGCCACAAGTGGCTAACTGCCAATAGTAGAGCCCCATGTGACCACGGGCTAGCACCTAGACCAAATCTCTTTTGGGATTTTTTTTGTCTTTTGGAGCCTCTTTCATTGAAATTGGCATTTCGGGAGCTCCAGGCATCATTTTTCAACAAATGACATATCATCGAAAAGCTGGTTCCAAGCCTGATGCTCTCATGGAGGTTAATCTAGTTTTTTTTCCATCTAGCTTTCTATTCCTTCTGTCAATGCTAGCTTATCCTTTTTGCATTTCGGGGGGCCTAATTTGCTCAAATTAGCTCCATTTTTCAATTCGGAAGAAGCGCTGGAAAGATCTTCTTGAGAGCCATCTAGATTTCTACCTATTTTCATCAAAAAAATTTCAAGGTACAAAATATTAAGATCTGAATCTTTTTTTCTCTTCTCTTGATAAAGCATATCATTCTAGGCTTAGGGGTTCAATATTTGGATTGTGGGGGGGTGTTATTTTCTTGTTTCTATCAGTTAAACCAGATATTTATCAAAATAAAAACCCCTTCTAAAAAGTATGGTCAAGACCTCTTCTTGTCTAGAACTTCTGACCCCACATAATTATCACACATAGAAAACCCTGATGACACGACTTCTCCATTCAAAAGGGCTCCAGTCTTGTCTAGATGTAGTGCAACCAGTATTACAAAGGCCCTTTGAGATCATGCAACATTGAAACAAGATGAATGAAGCTATGGGGTTGATTTCTTTATAGGTATCACAAAACTTGCAGTTTCATCTTGATGGGTACAATACCCCTCTAGCTATGTGGACCAAGCTTAACACCTTGTTTGCTACAATGAATGAGTTTAGAGCACTTCAGATTGAGGTAGAGCTTACCTCTTTTGTACTTGATTATTTTCCCTTTATTCAAGACTTTGTGATGAAGTTAAAATAGTAGAGATCTTTGTTACACGGATGTGGAAAACAAAAGACTAATAAAGATTGCATTTATCTGATTCTATCTAAGCTTAGGGGAAATTTTCAGATCTTCTCTTCTACCTTTCATTCTACCATGGACACTTTGGGACCTACATTCACCATACCCACTTTTTAGGTGTTATGTGATCATTTGACTAGAGAGTGGGCTAGGCTTACTCAGTTGGACTCTCTAATAGGATCAAAGAACCAAGCATTGGTTGCCCAACCATCCAAAGAAAAGTAGAACCAAAAGCTAAAGCAAATATTAGATTCCTCTTCTCAGCACTCTATTGGCCCACCATCTTCTTCTAAGAAGGAGAAACAAAAGAATGAGAGACCTACATGTTCCTATTGTTAGAAGGGACCTCATGATGAGTCACATTGTTTTCAGAAGAGATTTGATGGCTATGAGAAATAGATTGCAGATTTGCAAGCTCTTCTTCAGAAGAGCACTGTTTCATCTCCATCCTCTTCTACCTCACCAGGGTCTACTTTTCAGTCTTCTTTCACATCTTTGACATCTGGATTGGATTTTGGATAGGGTCATGCATTACGAGCATCCATTGCATCCCCTTCACAGGTCCCTTGGATACTAGATTCGGGTGCTTCTCGCCATATGGCATCTTCTCAAGGGGTCTTCTCTACTGTTGAGGCTTCTCCCATTCCTCATATTCTCATGGGGAATAAAAATGTCCTGACAGTCTATGGGAAAGGTTCAGTAGCCATTCAGGATGGCACATTCAATGATGTATTGTATGTTCCATCTCTATCTTTAAACCTTTTCTTGATTTATCAGATTACACATAGTGGATCAAGGAAGATGGTTGAGTTCACTACAGATTCAGTCTTCATTCGAGATAATGTGACAAGAGGCATTGTTGCTAAAGGGACAGTTGATCATTCCAACCCTCCACACCTTCTCACACTTTGGTCCACCATCTCCATTGTTGGAGCACAACTCTCCTATTTAGCGAGAGCATCATCTGGTGCAGTCAGGTCGCTTGAACCTTTGTATTGTTCCTGAGATCACTGCTATGACTGCCGCACCACATCCTATTGAGGTCTTCTCTCTTCAATGAGATTCTTCTTCAGCACTACCTGACACTCTAGATCTATTCATCAAGACATCAGGTGCACTTGTTGAGTATTCTACAGAGGACATTCATCTCCTCTTTCATGGCAGTGTCAACACACCTGTCACACCACCTACATTTGGGATTCTCTTTCAGGATCCTCATGTTTACTCCTTTGAGCATTAGTTAGGCCTTCTAGTTTCACCTCTCATTCAGGGGTTTCCTTGTCTTGTGCCTTTGTTTCTTCTTCATTGGAGTTCCATTAGTTTGATCATTTCCACAGGGGTTCCATCATTCTAGCGAGGCTTTGGTGTCTCACCCCTCTCTCATGGGGGGGCTGGTTGTACTTATGGTTTTGAGAGATTCTCTTGAGCCATTTCTTTTTTTTCATTTTTCTATCTCTTTTTGGAGTAGGGGTTTTTCCCACTGGGTTTTCTCTATTTTTCCATTTTACAGAGATTTGGTTGTACTGGGTACCTCATCAGGCCATGTTGCTGGGACCCATTTTTATGCTTTCAAAACTATAGTTTCCTTTTCTTTTTCTTGCATTGTTTGTAGCTACATTTTTGCTCATCTTAAGGGGGGGTGTTAGAGTAAAGCATTAATTATATTAATTAACTTTACTCCCTTCTTAAGATGTCAACACTTTTATTTTTAGTTGTTTATATTTAAACACACATGCACTAGTTGATTTAAACTTATGCACTTGTTGTTTTAAATATAAACTTGCATGCATTAGTCTTGTAATAATTTAACTAATTATTACATAGACTTCTTCTTTTTAGGTTTTCTTTTCAAGGCTTTTGATCTCCTTTATATAGATGATCCATTTTACATTCAATTCATTCATTAATTGAGGATATTTTCTTCTTCATATTTTTTAGTCAAACCCTTGCCCTCTTCTTGTTTCTACTCCCTTGTAATAGGTTTTTGTATGCAAGTGATCTTTGGGTTTTGTGGATTTTTATTGCTCAAATCCTACATGAACATATTAAAAGTTGAAACAAAGATCAAAATCATTTATTTTCGTAGTTCTATAAATTTTTGATTTGGGAAATTTTTGTGAGGATTTTTTCATATGAGAAATGTGTTTGGATGGATGTTTGAAGTTTTGGAAAAGTTTTGTTTGATTGGAAATATTTTTGAACACTCACACAAGACACATTTGACAAAGTGGTTAGTTTGAACTCAAACAAAAAGAGGAGGAATATGAAAGGGCCCATACAAGCCCAAAGTTTTTTTCATTGATCTCCAAAAGTTGCAAACACTTAGAAGAAAGTTACAACATAAGGATATAAATGGATAGACTTTCTGAGATCCTCCCCCCTCACAGCCCCCTACTAATAATAAATACCACAACAAAGTGGACAAGTAGAAAATCAAGTTTCACTAGCTCTCCCTAACATGACACAATAATCACTTGACCTCTTACCCCAAAGATTGAAAGATGCTATGAAATGAGTAATTTGTGTCTCATAATGATAGGTAGATGATGGCTATCTATTTGGTACAATGTGGACACCTTGAATATATCACTATTGGGTTTTGGGTTACTGAAATAATTATTCATAGTTGGGGAACTTCATTGGAACTTGGAACTCAACCTAGCAATGTTGAATCACTGAAGATGCTATACCAACCTTGTAAAGGGGTTCAATATAGGGGTATATGCACAAAGATGGGGGACCAAAAAGATGCCACTTTTCTTTTTGGTCCCAAATCACGCATAATGCATACGCACTAAAGGGCATGCACCCTATAGCGCGCACGCCCTAAGGCTTGGGAAATCCAAAACAAAGTACATGTGCCAAATAGGGTACATGCCAAATAGGGCACACACACTTTGTAAAACCCCAAAATTTCCACCCCCATGCACCCTATGCAAAGCCACAAAAGTGTAATCCATATTCATACATAGCACGTGTGTGCTATGAAAAACTAGAAAGAGAGAGAGATAAGGGATAGAGAGGGGGTGATGAGAGAGAGAGAGAGAGTAATTTATACAAATATAACATTTAAGTATAAGTTTGATTTATAACATTTAAGTATAAGTTTGATTTATTTAATTTCTTATTCTTTAAGTTATATTTGTATAAATTATAAAATATAATACTTCCAGGATGTTTGGGATAGGTTCCAGCTTCATAGGAGTTAAGATGCAGATTCTAGATTCAAAAAAATTTAGACTTAGCCAAATTTTAGGATTCAGCAAGCCTTCAGCAGGGTTACCTCCCACAATCCATCATGGATTTCTAAGGTCCAACTGAAGATAGAAAAAGCATTCCCAAAGCATTTTAACTCATTTTATCACAAATCACTTGGTTTCGACCCCATCTCTATGATAGACTTAGCTTAGCTCTCTCTCTCTCTCTCTCTCTCTCTCATAGTGCGCACACCCTATAGGGCATGTGTGCTTTGTAAAGAATTTGAATTTACCTATCCTAAGGCTTGGATTTTCCTTGGAGATCCAACCCAAAGGCTTGGACGATTGAAATAGGCCTGACATGTGTTTTCCAACAAACATACAAAAAAATGACATCTTTTTTTGTGTGCTCCTCGTTAGGTTTACTCATGGCTCAAGAACGTAAAAATTAGATGACGTGATATTGCAGATCTCTCTGTTAGCTATCTAAGCATATAATTTATTTTGAATTATGATTATGTTAAGTTTTTCAACTTTAATTTCTTTTGTGTGTATGTCCATTTTTTGTAAAAACCCAACATACAGTATTTTGGCCATAGATTTTGGCTCGTTCATCAAATTTTGCAACAAGTTACATTTTTAGAAACTATACTCCATTCAACACACTTTAAAAAAAAGAAAATTTGATTTTCGATTAGTTTTAAATGATTTCTAGGGGGAGCACACAAAAATTTCATGTTTTTAGGATGTGTGCACTTCATAAATTCATAAAAAATTATACATTCATGAAAAAATTACCTAAAAAATCTAGGATAAACTATGTGGTGTTAGCTAACTTCTCACTAGAGCGATTAAAAAAATTTACAAAAAAATATAAAATTTAGGGGGAGCACACCAGACGCTATGTTATGTTTTTGGACAAAAAATAGGACCACTTTTAATGCTCCCCCTTTTGAGGGCCTTAATCTGCACCATTTTCAAAATAAGTTAAAAGTTTAGGAACTAGATTCAGATTATTACAACTCTTGTTTTTGTCACATCTTAAAATTTTGAGTCTAACTATCTTCAATATCTTTTTGAAGTTCAGAGTTTTCTGATTTTAGGAAAAAAGTGGCATGTTATACCCCCTTTTTGGTCCCCCATCTTTGTGCACTTACCCACAGCTCACACAAATATGGGCAATGAGGACTAGTTAGGTTGAGAATGAAGCTTATCAGAAAGTCATCATTTTTATCTGACTTTTTAATTTGTATAGAGAGCTAAAAAAGTTACTGCTTAGGTTATTCCCTTGGGGTGAGTACTTTTACTCACAAAGGAACACCCTTTTGAAAAAATGAAAAAGAAAGAATTGTTGTTTCTTTGCTCTTATACCCAAGATCCACAAGGGAAAGGAAAGAGGACACTTTTCATAGTAATAGGCCCACCCTACAAAACCAAGAAAACACAACACATAGTCAAACAAAAAATTCTCTCCCTTTAGAATTTGAATTGTGATCTATGTATAAGGAAAATAACATAAAATTGTAAAATTATAACTTCAT
>BSBK01014596.1:0-35000 GCA_027943335.1 Chamaecyparis obtusa | reverse complement strand
CTTTTGCATGACCACAACCTTTCAATTGAGATAAAATTGACTTGAATTGTGCAAGGAAATCCTGAATAGAGAGAAATGCATCTGGCTAAAGAGAAGTGAGATCGGCTTCAAGCTACAATATTTTGAATTGGTTGACCTTACCATACAACCTTGCAAGCTTATCCCATACTTCTTTTGGTGTTGTACACTCAACAATGTGAAACAACAAGTTATCTGACACGTGAAGATCGATGAATCCTTTTGCCTCATCCATTTTGTTTCTATGAACAAACTACTCAAATGCTTTTGTGAACTCGAGTTGGTCAGCTTGCAATAGCTGCCAAAGGCCTCAAGATTGCAAAAATTGCATCATTTGAGCTTCTATGTGTGATAGTTATGTGGGGTGAACAACTCTATCCTATGGTTTGACATGTTGTACAAGGGTACACAAAGGATAAATATGCAAGATACACCCCCCGAGAATAGATACAAATTGATTGTAGAATTCTCAAATAATAATTTTTCCAAGAGAAAATAGAAATAAATTATAACTACAAGATAGTCAAAGTGGCATGAAATGGCAAAATTTTTAGAACATACCTTTGTCACGACAACTTTTTGGTGATATCAAAATTGGTACCAATTTGAAAAAATGTCATCTTAGGCATTGATAGAATCACAACAAGGTTCTTGATTGCTCCATATGACCATGAAGGAAAAATTTTCTTTACTCACAACAACGGAGGAGAAAAACATGCAATGAAAGACAACCTTATCAGCATTATGCCACATCACCAACTTTGCAAATAACATGACTCCAAATAACAATCAGGGAAGATCTAAGCAATGGCTAGACAAAACATTGAGCAAAAAGTGATCTTCATGCGGTCTTGTCGACCCTTTACTTCACAAAAAAATGCTGAATAGGGGTGCGGGCCAATCATTTATTGAAAAAGGAGTCTCCATAACTCAACCATGAACCACCAGGTGAGCCTCCATAAGTCAACCATGAACTAGAAAATTTAATAAAGATACAGATAGTAGTATTGAGGGCACCAACCATACATTAATGAAGTTGCAGAAAATTAATGCTAGCTTCACCTAAAAAGTGATAGTTAATCAAAGTGGGCCTACAATCATTATATTCACATGGGCCTGTGAAGTCTTTTTCTACATGAATCCATGCTCACCAATGGATTTTCATATCCCAAGCAATAAATTAGACTGCAAAGATCTGATACAATGCAATCTCCATCGTGACCATATCTACACAATTTAATATGCATGCCACCGTGGGTGTTGCACCGATCATGAACTGCATAAAGCCAAGGCTATCATAAATGCAGACTTAAATCCAATGTGCCACTTTCACTTTTAGTACCAGCAATGAAAAAAATGTACAAACCACAATCACCAACTGAGAAACCATGAGCTCTATATTTTGCAAAACATGGCTACTAGCAGTAAGAAACTTCATATATATGCTAGCAAAAAAATGATATCTATATGTTGCTTGATATCTGTCACTTGGAAGAAAACATGCAAGCCATGGTGAAACATGTGGTGTTAAAAATAGCAAGAAGGATGTTGACTAATGTAGAAGAAGAATCTCTGCTCCCTACATGCTTCTATGAGAAGGAGCTCCTGCAGTTGTTAGAGCATCAACCCGTGTTCTCCTACATCGACGATGCTAAGGGCCAAATTGTTGTGAGCCAGTGCTGGGAGTGTGTTGGGAACCACTCAAAGCATCCATTGTTCCACTAGGCTCTTCTATGCCATCTGACATAAGAGAAATGAACAAACACTTTACAATGAGTTGTCCTCATGCTCTGAATCACAAGGCTGTGAAATTCAAGGTTGTAGAGGAGAATTTCTACAATCAAAGTGAGCTTCTCCTCCAATCAAATCTTGTATACAAGTAGGTCCCTGTCCACAATGAAAGGTCAATTTCTCAGTCTCTAGTAATAGTCAAATACATTGAAGAAGACTTGCCAGATCCTTCTTTTCTCCCTCAATCACCCTATGAAAGAGCTCTCGCTTGATTCTGGGTTGATTATATTAATAAAAAGTTCATAGAAACCTGGCTGAAATTGATGAAGATGGCCAAGAAAGAGCATGAAACTGTGCAAAAGGAGATTATGGAGTAGTTTGTGACTCTAGAAATGGGTATGATTGGCGAGGGCCCATAATAACCAGTGTTTGGTTATTATGGAGACATAAGGTTTGATTCCATAGAGAACACAAGATAACTCATGCAAGATCTTTGGAATGTACTTGCTATGACCATAAATATGCTACCATAGAGGCATGAGTCTATAGACAACTAACCAAAAGAAATCCTGACAATTATGCAAGGTACACAAAATGTTACAGAATATGGCAAGAGAAATTCATAACCGACTAAGCATTAATAAAAAAAATGAAGACTAAAAAATAGATCTTCAAAAACTTGACTATAGCTTATTAACACTGATAACTCAAACAAGAGAAACCAGTGACCTCAAGAATAATAAATACACTAAAAAAAAAATGGAAGGAGCTGAGAGACTGACTTCTCTGATACCATGTTAGGATAAACTATCCTATACCTAGAACCTAGTCCTCAGACATCCACCAAAAGAGAGAAGTAATCAACACTATATTGTATTGAATATGAGGTGAGAATAAACATACAAAGGCTCTGCTTAAATAGGCAAGAGCTGGTAGAAAGAAAGGATAGGGTTGAGACAAGTCTCTCAACCAGGAGGAGGTAGAGTTCTGATAGAACTATACAATATCCTCTAGGATATGATAGAGTCCAAATTGGACTTAAAGATATCTATCTAACTCATTTATGAGTTGACCTAAGTAAACTTAAATAAGGAATAAATTGGTTAAACAATATTACTCCAACAATAGAACACTTTTTTTAAACTAGAAAATTATTTTTTCTATCACCATTCAAGTGCAAGGATGTGATTTAATTTAAAATTAAAAGATATTAAATATAATTTGTATGACCACTAATTTAAAAGCATTTCCTAAAGTAGCATAAACTTAATGTCAAAATTATTATATAGATGTGTTACGTGTAGATGGACTCCAAAATCTTGCTTTGAATTCATGCCTTACATGTTTGGAAACTATGAGTTTTACATGAATGCCTTTCTAAAATTAATAAATGCTTTTAAAAGGTCAATGCATTTTTCTTACATGAAAGTTTCAATATTAATATTTTGTAGGTTTTAATTATAGAGGGAGGTTCATTCCAATGCTATCTCAATGTTCTAATTTGATTTCTTACGTGTATTTTTTTCTTAAATTGGATTATTTTTTGTTAAAATTATAGTAGTTGGAGCATTATGTAAATTTTTAATTATGGAAAAGAATAATTTGAAATATTTTCCTATTTTAATGAGAAATTATTGCTTAAAAATCTAAACTAATTTGTGGGAAAAGGAGGGCTAGAAATTGATGAACTACAACTGATTTGAATAAATTGTATGACTTGAAGATCTGTGATTTTAGAAAACTAAGTTGCTGATTAGATATGTAAGATGATTAAATCAGTAATATGTTGTCATTGATGTCAACTAGTTTTGACAATACTTATCTTGTAAGTTACTATACCCAAACATCTGTAGAAGGAAGAAGAAAAGAGATGAAGAACAGATATATCTACATGAGGAAGATGGATATGACAGATAAGGATAAGGAATACAATGGGTAACTTATGAATGAGTCTATGACCTTATGTTATTGACTTCATTATGTTGCATTCATCTATGATGAAGGATAGAGAAAAATTCACAAAGCAGTGTGGTCAATTAAAGAAGTATTTTAGTATACATCGATGCAATGTAGTGTATACCAAGCATAGTATAAACCGAGCTTGTCTTCACCGACACATTTCTTTGTTAACCGAGCAGGAGAAAAGAACTAAATGACTAGTTTAGCAGATGGAAGTTGATGAGCTGTAAAGTGTTATGATTATGAAGTTGAAGATAATGTTTGTTATGAAGATCAACGGCTAACATAATTCGAAGAAGATCTAAGGGATTGAAATAGAATATGTTACTAACACATTAACCGAGGAAGGTTAAAGTAGAAAAATCAACAAAACAAATTAAGAGGCAAAATCTGATGGATAGAATTAAAATGGTTTACTTGTCTATTTAAGAGACTAGGATTTCATGATGAAATTATGCCGGAAGGAGACTGTAGATATATTGTGCGAACAAGCTTCATGCATGCTTGATCAGACTAGTTAAGGAGAACCGAACTACAGAGATTATCGAGCGTCAAAAAGCTATAACCCAGTGACAATAAGTTACTGAATATTGATTGAAATATAATTTATATATTGATCAAAGGATTTGAATGAGCTTAATATAGATCTGATAATTTGTAATTGAAGTTGTGTTGTAATCAGATCACAATCTGTTACATTTTAACCATTGTAAATAGATAAATCTCTTAACAAAGTGAACTAGAAAGTCTTGTAATGTCATTCATAGAGTGTACATTTGTTATCCTGTCAACCCCATAGTGAATGTTGGTTGGATGATAATAGTTGGTCTAAAATCCTCTAACAAGGTCACACCTCACAGTATGTTTGTAACCTTTAACAGGGTTGAGTCTTCACCGACCTCACTTCAGAAGAGTGAACAATTTTTGGGTTGCTGATCCTAGGTGGTTTTTCCCTTTACAGGGTTTCCACGTTAAATCTCTTGTGTTATGTGTTGACTGTGATGATTATTTATTTTCATACTTTACATGTTGCATATTGGATTTGATTGGTAATCACTATATGTTATTAACTTGTAATCGATAAAAGCACATACAAAATACTATTTTATGTTACCGAGTTGCAGAAGTATTAGTAAATTGTTTTTGCATATACATTTTGTGATTGGGACTATGGATAACTGATTCACCCCCCTCTCAGTTATTCTAACAATTGGTATCAGAGAATTGGTTGCTTGGAATAGAGTTTTAAGGACTTCAGCACAAAGATCTCAAAATGTATAAGAGGGAAGTGCCAAATCTGAACAAGGATAACTTCACAATATGGCAAAGCTGAATGAAGTTGCATGTATCTAGAATTGGGAATTCTACCCTCACACTAATGGAGAATGGCTACATTGCACCGCCCACTGGTCCCTTGACCCTTGATCAACTAAGAGACAGACATGAATATAATGTTACTATGATGGAGATTGTTGATGCCTGTACAAATGCTGAATTTGAAGATATTAAAAATTGCACTACTGCTAAAGATATGTGGGATAAACTTTCTCAAGTTTATAGTGGTGATGTGAATGTCAAAAGAGCCAGAGCTAAAAGCTTAAGGGGAAGATTTGATGATATGAAGATAGAGGAAGGAGAAAATATTGTGCAGTACACAAATAGAAAAAAAGGGGTAGTACATGCTATTAGAGCATCTGATGGTGTTATTCACGAAGAGACAGTGGTAAGAAAATTTCTTAGAACCTTATTGTCAGTTTATGCAATCAGAATATCTGCAATTCATGAAACTAGTTCTGCATCTGGTAAGAACCTTACTCTTGATAACCTGATTGGTAAGATTACAACCTTTGAACTTAAGAACTTTGATAATAGTGTTGTACCATCTGTTGAATCTACTTTTATGTCTTCTCTGAAGATTGGTAAGTCTAGTAGCAGAAATAAGAATGATGATAGTGATAGAAATACTGATGATGAGCTTGATGAACTTGAAGCTCTTATGGCCAAAAGGTTACCTAAAGGTAAAGGAAGATATAGAGGTAAATAACCTTTAGCATGCTTTAACTGTAAAAAGGTTGGTCATATTGTTGCTAGATGTCCACACAGGAAAGATGATTACAGAAATAAAGACTGATCTAGTGAAGGAAGTTATAGGAGAAGAGGCAATAGAAGTTACCGACACTACAACATAGAGAACTGAGATGATAATGATAAAGAAAAGAAGGTGTGCTACATTATAGAAGAAGATGTCACCGATACCAACACTGATGAAGATGTGGAGGTAGTATTTTTTCCAATGAAGGATGACTCGGAGGAAAATAAAAGGTATGTAGAGACAACACTTATCTCTAAGGTTAATAAAAATGATACATGGATCATAGATAGTGGTTGTACACATCACATGACTCGTGATGAAAAATTTGATCATCTTGAAGAACACAATGGAGGATCTATGAAAATGGGTAATGATGCACCTTGTATGGTTAAAGGAAAAGGATCCCTGATGATAAATGATAAAATTAGATGTGACAATGCTTATTGGGTAAAAGGTCTAAACTATAATTTGCGAAGTGTGGCATAGCTAAACAATTCAGGCCACCGAGTTGCTTTTGAGAGTAAGAAAGTTAAGATATTTGATGATGGAGGAAGACTTATTGGAACTAGAAGACAATCGAGATGTAATTTGTTTTATCTTGATAATGATCAGTCTTCTTGTTTAATGATGAAAGATCAAGATGCATGGTTGTGGCATAAAAGGTTGTGTCATGTGAATTTTGATAACATGATTAAGATTAGTAAAATGAAAAAGGTTAGAGGTCTACCTAAATTATCTAAGCCTGATCATGTTATGTGTCATGAATGTCAAAAAGGTAAAATGAAAAAATCTAGTTTCAAAAGAAAAGATTATTCAACAAAGAAACTACTTGATTTAGTGCATACCGACCTATGTGGTCCTATGAGAACTCAAAGTTACTAGGGAGACAAATATTTTATTCTTTTTGTTGATGATTATACTAGATTAATGACAATCATGTTCTTGAAGGAAAAATCAAAGGGATTTAAGATATTCAAGTGGTATAAAGAAAAAGTTGAGAAAGAGACTGGTAAAGAATTGAAATGCTTAAGATCTGACCGAAGTGGTGAATTTATTTCTGATGAATTTACTAACTTTTGTAATGAGCATGGTATTAAAATACAGGTCTCTGCACCGAGGACACCTCAACAAAATGGAATAGCTAAAAAGTGAAATAGGTCAATAGTTGACTGTGTGAGAACACTGATGTTACAAAATAATATTTCTCAGACATACTGGAGAGAAGCAGTTAGGACAACTATTTATATTTTGAACCGAGTACAACTGAAGGACACTAATAAGACACCCTATGAGTTATGGTTTGGCCACAAACCCACTGTAAGTTATTTTAGAATTTTTGGAAGTAAATGCTTTATTCTGAAAGATGAAAGAAATGGGATGTTTGACTCAAAAGGTGATGAAGGGATATTTTTGGGATATTCCACTAAAAGTAAAGCATACAAGTGTCTTAACAAAGTAACTAATAAAATCATTGGAAGTACTAATGTTCAAGTTGATGAGTTTGATCATAAGAATGTAGAAGAAAGCACAAAGGCACCAGAATACTATGATAGATTCACTTACATTGAACAACCAGAGTACCTACCGACATCATAGATAGTGACAACCGGTCAATAGGAAAACAATATCGAGGAATAGGAAAAAGAAACTGACAAGCAGGAAGCACCTACCAAACAAGCAAATGAACCTGCACAGGATGAACAATAAAGAAGAGATCAAATACTAGCAAGATTTGTCAGAAGACATCATCCTAAGACACAAATCATTGGAGACAGATAAGCTAGCATGCAAACAAGAAGTAAAGCAAGACGAGGTACACGTCTAGTTTGTGAATATGAACCGAAGAATGTAAAAGTTGCATTAGAAAATGATGAATGGGTTAATACAATGAAAGAGGAAATAGAATAGATAGAGAAGAACAAAACTTGAATTTTAGTACCCAAACCTAAGGAAAAGAATGTTACTGGTACTAAGTGGATATTTAGAAAAAAAAATTAATGAGAATGGAGACGTAAAAAGGAACAAAGCTAGGTTAGTATGCAAGGGATATGCACAAGAAGAAGGAATAGATTATGGTGAGACTTTTGCACCTGTAGCTAGATTTTTTGCAAACCCTAGAGAGTCACACATGGTTGCTACAAAGAGAATCTTAAGATACCTAAAGAAAATTGAAGATTATGGGCTATGGTATCCTAAGAAAGGAAAGTTTGAACTGAAGGTATACACCGATGCTGATTGGGTTGGAAATGTGGATGATAGAAAGAGTACCATCGGAGGAGAATTCTTCTTTGGTGAAAGACTTATTACATGGACAAGTAAGAAACAATCTTGCATTTCCCAGTCTACAACTGAAGCAGAGTATGTTGTTGCTACTACTAACTGTTCAAATATTGCATATATTAAGCAAGTGTTAGAAGGTATGAATGAGGTAATCACTAAGCCGGTGATTATATATTGTGACAACACTATTGCTATTGATATTTCAAGGAATCCAATGATGCACTCTAAAACAAAGAATATATCTATTAAGTATCACTACTTAAGGTAACAAGTACATGAGAAGCAAGTGAAGCTCAAATTTGTTACATCAAAAGAACAACTTGCTGATATTTTTCACAAAGCCTCTACTGAAGGATACATATGAATACTTGAGGACTAGACTTGGGGTTCGTCCCCTATGTACCAGTCACTAAGGTGATCTGGAGGTTTCATTAGCCTAATCTTATAAAAGATCATACATGTTGATGTAGTAGAGTTCACACTTTGGACTTCTATCTAAGGTTGTGAAAGGTTGAAGTACTAGAACATATTTGCATAACAGTATATCAAGATACAAAGAATGTACTAGACAACAGAGAGTTACATGGCTACTACAGAGCTGGATGTTTTTTTATTATTCTTTGGCATTGTTGTCAAATGGAGCGAAATCTCAATATGAAGCCAAAGACAAAGGGAGAGAGATACAGAAAAGGGAGAGAATTGAAGATTAGTTACTAAGAACAAAAGAAAACCTGTGAGCTGAAAAGATCATATCTGCAGAAGTCAATCTGCACTTGCAAATGCTTTTATGTAATGTAGTGATTAAACATATTAAGCTAGGGAGAGCTTGTACCAAGTTACAACATTTGTTAACAGAGTTGTAGAATACATGTTTGGTATGTGTATGGCATATTTCATATTGCTTGTGTTGCCATCAATGCAAAAGGGAGAGATTGATGAACTACAACTGATTTGAATAAATTGTATGAATTGAAGATCTATGATTTTAGATCACTGAGTTGCTAATTATATATATAAGATGATTAAATCAGTAATATGTTGTCATTGATGTCAACTAATTTTGACAATACTTATCTTGTAAGTTACTATACCCAAACATTTGCAGAAGGAAGAAGAAAAGAGATGAAGAACAAATATATCTACATGAGCAAGATGGATATGATAGATAAGGATAAGGAATACATTGGGTAGCTTATGAATGAGTCTATGACCTTATGTTATTGACTTCATTATGTTGCATTCATCTATGATGAAGGATAGAGCAAAATACATGAAGAAGTCTGGTCAGTTAAAGAAGCATTTCAGTATACACCAACATAGTGTAGTGTATATCGAGCATAGTATAAACTGAGCTTGCATTCCCTGATGCATTTCTTTGTTAACCAAGTAGGAGAAAAGAACTAAATGACTAGTTTAGCCGATGGAAGTTGATGAGCTGTAAAGTGTTATGATTACGAGGTTGAAGATAATGTTTTTTATGAAGATCGACGGCTAACATAGTTTGAAGAAGATCTAAGGGATTGAAATAAAACATGTTACTGACACATCAGCTGAGGAAGGTGAAAGAAGAAAAATCAACAAAAGATATTAAGCGGCAAAATCTGATGGATGGAATTAAAATGGTTTACTTGTTTATTTAAGAGACTAGGATTTCATGATGAAATTATGCCAGAAGAAGGAGACTGCAGAGATATCACGTGGACAAGCTTCATGCATGCTTGATCAGACCAGTTAAAAAGAATTGAACTACAGAGATTACCAAGCATCAGAAAGCTATAACCGAGCGATAGTAAGTTACTGAATATTGATTGAAATAGAATTGATATATTCATCAGAGGATTTCAATGAGCTTAATATAGATCTGATAATCTACAATTGAAGTTGTGTTGTAATCAGATCACCTTCTGTTATAATTTAACCATTGTAAATAGATAAATCTCTTACCAGAGTGGACTAGAAAGTCTTGTAATGTCATTCATAGAGTGTACATTTGTTATCCTGTCAACCTCATAGTGAATGTTGGTTGGATGATAACGTTTGGTCTAAAATCCTCTAGGGTGAACCCACAATAGTGGGTTACACTTTTTCGCCTAAACGGACATTGACCTCTACATTTTGAAAAAAAATAAAAATTGAATGCATATTCTCATTAAATTATTTGGAATCAGAAGATGAAGTAAACTAGAGTCTTTTAGGATTTTATGTCTGTTAGGCCATTTTCTTGTTACAGAAAGCCCCTTTGAAAATGGCCTCCTCCCTACAAATGTCTCTTGGTTTGTGCCCTGCCCTATGTTCCTTTTGTTGTCACCAAGCTCTGGTCCAATTTGCACCTCCTAAGTCGCCAAGACTAAAAAGATTTTCATGTTTAAAGCCTACTAGAAATATTGTCAAATTTGCCACAGTGTCGAAAACCCACAGTGTTTCCAAAAGTCCATGGTGTTTTCGGTCTGTGTGTTTTTGACTTGCTTTATTTTCAACCCTGTGCTTCCTACTTTTGTGCGCTTATCCTTTGGTGTCAAAAATTCTATGTGTTTTCAGTCTTCTACTGTGTTGCAAACCCTATGTGTTTTCAACCTCCCAGTTCCCTGTCTACCAATTTTCCTTAAGTGCGCAAGTGCGATGATAGGTGGGCCCAAGTTTTCAAAGGGCTCTTCTCTGATTGGCTATTGCATGGCTGCATGTCAAACTTTTCTGACATGCGATCATGCGACCGCCTGCCACCTGTCTGGGTGGTCCCAATTCTTCATGGTTTTCAACTGCTTGGCAGTTTGTTCTTCATTCGATGACTTGGTGACTGGCAGTTATCTTTGGTCTCCTAATTTTGGCAGTCTAGTGGTTGGCATCTCGTGACCTGGTGACTATGTTGTCATGCAATCTCTTCTCTTTTGACAGTTAGCGGCTAGCATTCATTGACTCGGCAGGTGGTTAGTCACGATGTTGCTGAATGTCTGGCAGTTAGCGGGCTCATTTCTTCAAGTGGCTGAGGAGGGAGATCGACGGTTGGTGTGTGATCGCAAGGAATATTCTTTCCCCTTGTGATCATGTGCTCGCCGTTGATTCTGTTTGCAGAGCATGGTGGTCCTGGTGTTAGAGAGGGAACAGATGGCATGTTCATACAGGATGTCGCATGGCCGCATATCAAACTTTTCTGACATGCGATCATGTGACCGCTTGCCACATTTCCTTGGGGCCCATCAGTAGGGTGGTTGTCATTTAGTGGTCATGCGACGTGGTGATGTGACAGCTTTTGGTTGGCTATCACATGATCACATGGCCCATTCCTTGGCTACGCGATCATGCAACCGGTCGACACGTGTCCTTGTTCCCGCTGGTAGAGGTGGTAGTGTGGTTTTGCGGAGAGGATGGTGTAGCAGATCTAGTGGTTGGTGCATGATCTCATGGGACGTGTCAGACCCCTTGCGATCATGTGCCTACCATTTGATTTTGAAGGCTTACAGTGTGTGGGTCCTCTGGCAGCTGAGGTGTGACATGTGGTGTTTGGTGAGCCCAGGTCTGTGGCGTGGCTGCAGGTGGTGTCATGTGTCACAATTGCTAAGTTAATGGTAGAGTGGATAAATTTTAGTGGCCCAACAAATTTACTTCTTATCGCAGGTCCATGAGATGATTTGGTGGTAGCGCTATTCTTTCCGCAAACTGGCGAAAAGCCTTTAGTCGCTAGTTCGCCAGATGACTCAAAGTGGCATTTTCAACATGTGTGGTCATGTGTTCACGGAGTTCAACTGCGGTTAAGATTTTCATTCTATGACTGGGATATTGCCTTGTCACCAATTCACGGAATGAAACCTGAGGTGCTTGATGGGTTAAGATCTGAAGCCCAGGAAGATGAGGGATCTAACAGTCAGGACTTAATTGCTGATCTCTGATCGAATCAGGACTGCCGATGTGCTGCTGGTGCCAAGACTTAGCCGTTGGAGTTTGAATTTGAAACTCAGAGATGTTTCCAGTGACCAATAGGACTAAAATTGATTACAAAGAGGGCTAGAGTTAGTGAAATTGAACTTCTCCGCTGATCCAGTGTGGTCCGAGGTACTTTGAGTGATTACAGGGATTTGTGCCGTGTGGGTGAGGATAGTTTTCATGGCTCGAGGCATGATTTTAGGGTGGTTTTTTTGACTTTCTCTCCTTATGGATCTGTGATCTTCTATGCTCTGTTCTGAGAATTATCATAATTGGAGATCTGTTTCCTTGAGGTTCTTGGTTTCCTGCCCCTGTAGTAAATTCTGATGTAATTTTTAGTTGGTTGGGTAGTTAAAACCCTAGCCCTAGTTGTTCCTAAGCTTGTTGCATTCTCCTAGAGAATTCCAAGGCAGCTGGTGGTATAAGTTGGATGTTTTTTACTAGTAAAGGGTTCCTTCTTCTGCAAATTTTTTAGGAGAATTGGTTCCATGTGAATGGTTCTGTTCTGTAGATTTCCCCTTCTCTTTGCATATAGGGTGTTCCCTCTATCCTCTCTGGCTATGAGAATATAATGAAATTGTAACAGATGTCTTATGTATAAGATTTCAATATATTTGTTCTACTCTCAGATTGTCTCCATTTGGGTTTTAGACTTATTAATCATACATCAAGGGTGTTTGATTTTTCTACTTGCATTTCTAGTGAGTGTCTGTAGTAGAGTTGTTTTTCGTAGAAGCAACTGAGTCTATGACTAGTGTTCAGATATGTATGAGCTGAGGTATCAAAAATGCATCATGCCTGTCTTCCAATGGATGTTGGTTAATGTATTTCCTGTTCCTAGGTCTTTCTTTGGATAGGTGATAGCATATCTGGGTACACAGGTGGTTTGGTAATGTATGATTTGGTCAGGGTGAGTATGTTGTCATCTTGTTTCATAGCCCTATTGCAGTGAGGTATTTGACTCTGCTGCCCATTGGATAAGGCACTGGTCTATCAAAGACTTAGGGCATCTTAGGGGACCTTTCAATTCATTTGTAAAATTATTTCATTTCTATTCCACCCTTTCCCTTTCATGTTGTTAGGATAGGTCTCTAGTTTTCAGTCTCATTCCATGCAAATAGGGCTATTGCATGAGATATTGGCTTCATTGAGGTACAGGATATCTATAAGAGATTGATTTCTATTCCACACTAAACTATCTACATGCCTTTGGTTTTATCATGAGGTGTCTTGAATGTCCAGATAAGGCAAAACCCACCTGAGTGAATGTGGAGCTCAAAGAAGGAGGATTTCTCTCTATCCTCATCAATTGGTTTGTTTTCCTTGTCAAGCTTGAGTGCCTAACCAGTATTCTAAGCCCAACTATTTGATTCAAGCTTGGTCCTGCAAGGAGAAGATCCAACAAAATGGTGACTCTGCTGGGGAAGAACATAAAGAAAACATATTAGGGAGCTCTGGTTGCAGTCATATTGGAGTATTCAAAATCTTATTGACCAGATTGGTTTGGCCCATCTGAGTCACCAACAAAATGGTGACTCCGTTGGGGAAGAGGTAAAAGACAGCAAGTTTTTCTGCTTGGCTGGATCATCCCAGAGTTTGGTTGAAAGATCAAAATACAAAACAAGCATTTGTTGATATCTTCTCACTAAGTGTTGAGTGGCGACTCTGAGTTCTCTATTTGATCAGTGTATTTCCTAATAGACAGTGTGTTAATCCTGGTTTTATTTTGGTTGATTGGAAGAAGAAACAAAGAACATTTTCCTCTTAAGGAGGTGGTGACTCTACACTGCAAAGAAACTGATGGAGCTACAAGGTGAGCTTTAGATCTGCCCTGCCTTTCAGTTAACAAGGTTTCTGCTGCAAACTTCCAGGTATTTTTCAAGTTTTAAATATCTCCCTATCAAGTGTTAAGCACTGCTATAAAGGGATGAGTTGTAGTGGGCAGTTCCTCATGGAGGAATATAGGCCCTTTTGTTTTGATGGCATTGAAGGTGCCCCTAATGAGTTCTCTACTGAGGATGGGAAGTGCTTACCAAGATTCATGGCTGGTGGGTCCATTTCTGCAAGCTAGCATGTTGATGTTGTCATGGGTATTTTTGGAGATATGGATGTTGAACATGAGGATGTTGTCATGAGGTTATTTGTGCACACATTTTCTGATGGTGCAAGGAAGTGGTTTTTTTCCTTGCCCTCATGTTCAATCCCTTCTTGGGATGTGTTGAGAGATAAGTTTGTTGAGCATTTTGATAAAGTTACTGCTCTCAAGAAGGAATTAGCAAGGTTGAAAATGGTGAACTAGCAGTTAGCAAAGGACATAAGATTGCTAAGACTGGTGGCTCCTAATGATGTTCATGAGGAGGCCAGTGTTTCTGATGTTGAATCTCACTATGCAGAGAGTGTTGACTATGAAGCTGATTCTGAGATCAATGCATATGAGGATGTTGAAGATGAATCTAAGGATGACAATATTTCCTTTTTGTCTGTAAATTTTTCTTCTTCTCAGCATGAGAGGGCAATTTTCTTGTCCCGGATTGATAATGTTTTGTGTGAAAGGGAAGATATAGAATATGATGCAGATGATGATTCCTACATAGATTGCTTCACACAAGATGATCTAATGCCAGACATCTCCATTTTTGTCTTGGATAAGAATGATGTTTGTAATGACAAGGATGTAGCTGATGAAGAAGAAAATGATATTGAAGCTCAAAGTCCACTAAGCAGTGAAATGATTTCAGCACTCTTGGCTAAATAGTTCCAAAGGTATGCCCCTGCTTTGGACTTTGATTTGTAGCTCCCCTGTGATATAGTCTTTGACACTGATAATGAGGCCAGTGTTCAAAGTGACCATGAAGATCCATGTATATTTGGTTTCCCCCTAGTAGTGACTCTGCAGAAAGAGAAGTAGAAGGACATGACAGTGTATTTTCCTATCATCAAGATTGCAGTGATGAACAAATTCCTTATTCATATCCTTTTCCTTCTTTTGCCAAGTATGATAATGATGGTGACAATGTTGAAGCCTTTACTTTCAGTAGTTGGGATAGAAATTCTTTTGGTGAAAATGATGATGTAGCGTTCCCCTATCATAGAAGTTTTAAAGATGACCTTCACTTGGTTCATGGTCCAATTCCTGAAGACATCATTGATGAGCCAAGTTGCTTAGTGGCTGAAGCAATGTGTGAAGGTAAATCAGAGGATCTAATTCCTTCTTAGCTAGGTAATTTTATGGTAATGCATGACAGTTAATATGTTCCATTCTTTGATGCATTACTAGATCACATTTTTGTTTCCAGTCATTAGAAAGAAATAGATGATGTTCCCTACTTCGTGGAGTTTGAAAATGAATATGGTGGTTGTGACTAGAAAAGCATGGGTAGTGATCAGTATAGTTTTATTCTTCAGCCCATAAATATTCACATATGCTTGCAGCAAGGTGGTCATAAAATTTTTAGGTGGCTGGTTGCATATGTGGATGAAAACCAGATTTTTGATGCAGGAGGGTCACTAGTTTTCTTTTGAGGCCTTGAGCCTGGTTGTGCATATCTGTAAATCTTTGTATAGCCTTTCCCTTTCCTGTTGTGTGCTTTTCCTTCATGTTCCTTGCATTTTTTTTGAGTTCCCTATTTTGGTCCTATGGGTGGTCTACTCTCCTAGAAATCTTGAATTCTCGCATGGGCACAAGTTACCCATCATCCCCAGACAGAGCCACTGTTAGGCCATTTTCTTGTTATAGAAAATGCCTTTGAAAATGACCTCCTCCCTGCAAATGTCTCTTGGTTTGTACCCTGCCCTGTGTTCCTTTTTTTGTCACCAAGCTCTGGTCCAATTTGCACCTCCTAAGTCACCAAGACCAGAAAGATTTTCAAGTTTAAAGCCTACTGGAAATATTGTCAAATTTGCCACAGTGTCGAAAACCCACAGTGTTTCCAAAAGTCCATGGTGTTTTCGGTCTGTGTGTTTTCAACCTGCATTGTTTTCGACCTTGTGCTTCCTACCTTTGTGTGCTTATCCTTTGGTGTCGAAAACTTTATGTGTTTTCAGTCTTTCGCTATGTCAAAAACCTTGTGTGTTTTCGACCTCCCAGTTCCCTATCTACCAATTTTTCTTAAGTGTGCAAGTGTGATGATAGGTGGGCCTGGATTTTAAAAGGGCTCTTCTCTAATTGGCTGTCGCATGGCTGCATGTCAGACTTTTTTGACATGTGATCATGCGACCGCTTGCCACCTGTTTGTGTGGTCCTGGTTCTTCATGGTTTTCAGCTGCCTGGCGGTTTGTTCTCCATTTGGTGACTTGGTGACTAGCAGTTATCTTTGGTCTCTTCATTCTGGTGGTCTAGCGGCTGGCATCTCATGACATGGTGACTGTGTTGTCACACAATCTCTTCTCTTCTGATGGTTAGCGGCTAGCATTCAGTGACTCAGCGGGCAATTAATTGTGATGTCGCTAAATGCCTGGCGGTTAGCGGGCTCATTTTTTCAAGTGGCTGAGGAGGGAGATCGACAGTTGGTGTGTGATCATAAGGAATATTCTTTCCTCTTGCGATCATGTGCCTATCGTTGATTTTGTTTGCAGAGCGTGGTGGTCCCGATGTCAGAGGGGGAACAGATGGCATGTTCATACAGGCTATCACATGGCTGCATGTCAGACTTTTCTAACATGCGATCATGCGACCGCTTGCCACATGTCCCTGGGGCCCATCGATAGGGTGGTTACCATTTGATGGTCATGCGAGGTGGTGATGTGGCAGCTTTTGGTTGGCTGTCGTATGATTGTATAGCCCATTCCTTGGCTACGTGATCATGCGATCGGTCGACATGTGTCCTTGTTCCCGCTGGCAGAGGTGGTAGTGTGGTTCTATGGAGAGGATGGCATGGAAAATCTAGTGGTTGGTGCATGATCTCATGGGAGGTGTCAGACCCCTTGCGATCATGCACCCATTGTTCAATTTCAAAGGCTTGCAGTGTGTGGGTGTTGTGGCAGGTGAGGTGTGACATGTGGTGTTTGGCGGGCCCAGGTTTGTGGCATGGCAGCAGGTGGTGTCATGTGTTGCGGTTGCAGAGTTAATGGTGGAGTGGATAAAGTTTAGCGGCCTGACAAATTTGCTTCTTGTCGCGGGTTCACGGGATGATTTGGCGACAGTGCTATTCTTTCCACGAACTGAAGAAAAGCCTTTCATCACCAGTTCACTAGATGACTCAATGTGGCATTTTCAGCAAGTGTGGTCATGTGTTCATGGAGTTCAACTGTGGTTAAGATTTTCATTCCGCGACTGGGATATTGCCTTGTCACCAGTTCACGGAATGAAACCCGAGGTGCTTGATGGGTTAAGATCTGAAGCCCGGGAAGATGAGGGATCTAACAGTCGGGACTTAATTGCCGATCTCTAATCGAATCAGGACCGCCGATGTGCTGTTGGTGCCAAGACTTAGCCATTGGAGTTTGAATTTGAAACTCAGAGATGTTTCCAGTGACTAGTAGGACTAAAATTGATGACAGAGAGGGCCAGAGTTGGTGAAATTGAACTTCTTCACTGATCCAGTGTGGTCCAAGGTGCTTTGAGTGATTGCAAAGATTTTTGTCATGTGGGGGAGGATAGTTTTCATGGCTCGAGGCATGATTTTAGGGTGGTTTCGACTTCTTGGCAGATCTATGATCTTCTATGATCTGTTCTGAGAATTATCATAATTGGAGATCTGTTTCCTTGAGGTTCTTGGTTTCCTGCCCCTGTAGTAAATTTTGATGTTATTTTTGGTTGGTTGGGTAGTTGAAACCCTAGCCCTAGCTGTCCCTAAGCTTGTTCCATTCTCCTAGAGAATTCCAAGGCAGCTAGTGGTATAAGTTGGATGTTTTTGACTGGTAAAGGGTTCCTTCTTCTGCAAATTTTTTAGGAGAATTGGTTCCATGTGAATGGTTATGTTCTGTAGATTTTCCCTTCTCTTTGCATATAGGGTGTTCCCTTTGTCCTCTTTGGCTATGGGAATATAATGAAATTGTAACAGATGTCTTATGTATAAGATTTCAATATATTTGTTCTGCTCTCAGATTGTCTCCATTTGGGTTTTAGACTTATTAATCATACATCAAGGGTGTTTGATTTTTCTACTTGCATTTCTAGTGAGTGTCTGTAGTAGAGTTGGTTTTCACAGAAGCAACTGAGTCTAGGACTGGTGTTTAGATATGTATGAGCTGAGGTATCAAAGATGCATCATGCTTGTCTTCGAGTGGATGCTAGTTAATGTATTGCATATTCCTAGGTCTTTCTTTGGATAGGTGATAGCATATCTGGGTGCACAGGTGGTTTGGTAATGTATGATTTGGTCAGGGTGAGTATGTTGTCATCTTGTTTCATAGCCCTGTTGCAGTGAGGTATTTGACTCTGCTGCCCATTGGATAAGGCACTGGTCTATCAAAGACTTAGGGCATCTCAGGGGACCTTTCAATTCATTTGTAAAATTATTTCATTTCTATTCCACCCTTTCCCTTTCATGTTGTTAGGATAGGTCTCTAGCTTTCAGTCTCATTCCATGTAAATAGGGCTATTGCATGAGATATTGGCTTCATTGGGGTATAGGATACCTATAGGAGATTGATTATTATTCCACACTAAACTATCTATAGGCCTTTGGTTTTATCATGAGGTGTCTTGAATGTCCAGATAAGGAAAAATGCACCTGAGTGAATGTGGAGCTCAAAGAAGGAGGATTTCTCTCTATCCTCATAAATTGGTTTGTTTTCCTTGTCAACCTTGAGTGCCTAACTAGTATTCTAAGCCCAACTATTTGATTCAAGCTTGGTCCTGCAAGGAGAAGATCCAAAATGTCTAGATTCTAAATATATTTTTTATTTTTATTTTTTAATTGATTTGATTAATTTTTTCTCTCCCACGAAAACTCGTATGTTGCTTAAAACATCATTTACAAAGAGTTACATTGTTTTCATAGAGCATAATTTTTTTTCTAAAATAGATATCAATATGATTCTTTCAAATTTAATTTTTCAACGTCCATATGGAGGGCATGCAATTGGTTTTATCACATTATCATTATTATTTCATATTTTATTAATGTTTGAAGTTGACTAAACCGTAATTTTGACATACCTTGACTACATAGCTTATAACTTATTGTGTATTTGTCTAATTTTATTTTTAATTTTTTTGATACAAAGAGAACTTCAATACCTAGGGCATAGATATTTTTTAGAATTTTCTTTCTCTCATTTACTATTTTTCCATAAGCGTCAAACATAGAGGTAGACATATGGTAAAATATCTATGCTTAGTAAAACTAAAAATACAAAGTCATAATAAGGGTATGTGCAAGATCATGAGGGTCCAAAAAGTGGTGATGTCAGTTCAAAACTTTGACAATGTAGCTGACAACTTTTTTTTCATCAAAATTTGATAAAATGAAAAGGGTATCTTAAGGAGATTATCAGCTTTCTATCGATATAATTGCTATCAAATTTTAAATTTGGTAAGTAATTATTAGTTATTTTCTAATTGAGCTACCTCTAAAGGACTGATTTATATATTGATTGAAAAATAACTATAACTTTTAGATGGTATAACATTTTTTAAATCTGAAAAATGCATCACATTCTATGTTTCACTTACTATAAGGAAAAAAAAAATTGAATTTTGTAAAGTTTTGAATGAGTTAAGGTGGTCAGACACAGGAGTTTTTTTATTCTAAAAATGTTGTAGCAAAAAATTCATAATTAATAATTTTTTGGGAATAAAATTATAAAAAAATATGCATCACATCTGGGCATGAGTCTACTACTTATATATAAAATATTACAATAAAATATTATCATTTGATTATGATTAAGGTGGTCAGACATACACCTACCTCTTTTTTTTTTCCTGAAATTTTTGTATTGCTCCATTGAAATCTATACTTTTCACCAATCATACTAATTTTTTCTCAAAAAAGGCCTACTAGTTTAGAAACTACATTCAATTTTCTATAGATTATATTCTTACAACTTTTTGATATTAGGTTCATAGCTAGTTGAAATTTTCATGTCAAGTTGACTAACCCTGATTTGATAATTTTTCATTGTCACTTAAGGACATAGTTTGGCCCCTCATGATCTTGCACATACCCATAAACTTAATATATATTAACATTATAATCATTGGGAAGAGTTTTCTCAATAGTACCTTACTACATAGATAAGTTTTTCAAATGGATTCATTTGATCTACCAAAAGATAAAGTCGAAGTGAATTTTTGTTAGTATTTCAATAGGTGCAAATGAGACTCCATTGTAGGTATGAATGAGTATAGATGTTATATCAATATTTTTTTTTATCAACAAGGCTTTGAGCTGACCATTTGTAATTAATTCCTTCAAATGGAACCTCTCAAGGCTTAAATAATCATATTTTATTAAAAATCTATTATTTCAGCAAAGAGATCAACATGTCTAAAAAAGTGTAACCCACTATTGTGGGGTCACCCTCTAACAAGGTCACACCTCACAGTGTGTTTGTAACCTTTAATAGGGTTGGGTCTTCACCAACCTCACTTTAGAAAAGTGAATAATTTTTGGGTTTCCGGTCCCAGGCGATTTTTCCCTTTACAGGGTTTTCACGTTAAATCTCTTGTGTTATGTGTTGACTGTGATGATTGTTTGTTATCATACTTTACATGTTGCATATTATATTTGATCGATAACCACTATATGATATTTACTAGTAATCGATAAAAGCACAAACAAAATACTATTTTATGTTACCAAGCTACAAAAATTTTAGTAAATTTTTTTTGCTTGTACATTTTATGATTGGGACCGTGGATAACTGATTCACCCCCCTCTCAATTATTCTAATAGAAATAACTAGCAACTTCATATTGTTAAAAATGTTGTTGCTTCATAATTTTACGCTTTTTTTATATCATATGCCTCCAATTTTTTCCAAAATTTTAATTTTACAATGTTTTGTTTTTATTTTTTGTCTCAAGGTATCCCCACAACCTAGCCTAGTGCCCATTTTTGGGGCGAACTAAGGCAAGAAAAGTGCCTCGAGACGTACCAAGCAACACACTTGCTAGATGCATTGGGTGAGATCTAAGCCTTGGAGTTGAACCCATGACCCATGGGAAGCAAATCTATGGCCCAAGTCAACTATGCTGCCCATGTGAGTTAACTGCACAAATTGTTATTACTACTATTAATGCAAATTTAAGATAATTTCTTTGAAATAAATATAAAAATTAAATATTCATTGGCCCAACAATTCTACAAATAATTTTTTAATAAGTTAAGTATTAGTTGATAGCCAAAAACAAGCTAGGTAGTTGTGCATGAGGACTTGGCCTAACATTTTAGCAATAGAAAAGAATAATGATTTCTTTTCTAAGTCTTTTCTTTTTCTCATGAAGAGTAATGACATATCTATAATATTTATTTTTTAAAGAAAATCAATGCATTTTAATGTAACATTAGAATAAATTTATTAATTAACATTTTCAAATTTAATTATTCTAACTCATCACATTCATTTTTCAAAATATTAGTAATTATATAATTATCAATATTTAATAGTCACATTAATTAATTTAAATTAATTTATAGATCAATATTCATGTATTTTATTTTATTAATCTAAATCAATGTTAAAGAATGGATATTTCCCTTCACAACATTATCACTTTTACTAATAGATTAACATACAATTTAGAATATAAATTTAATTATCAAACAATTTTATCATGATATTTATCCATTTACAATTACGTTTTAAATAATAAAACATGTCTTATTTTTTAAAGTTATATATTTTATAAAAGAAAATTCATACCAAAAAAACTCAAAACTATATAATCTATTTAATAATTATAGGAAAATTTCATTTTTAAATATTTAGGTCATCAAATCTATTAGATTTTTACAATCCATACAAATGTTATATATTCGATTGTGTAGAATCCTCTCTTCTCTTTCCCCCCTTTATTCCTCCTTCCTCTTCTTTTTATTGTTTGCTAGATCTACAATCTATCATCTTATGTTCCTTTTGCTCTCTTGCATCTTGATGTAAAAGTTCTACAAAATTGAATCCAAAACTGATATAGTATTTCAGCTATATAAAACACCTGTTATATGTCGTATGTTGTAGATATAAGTTGTATTGAGATGAAAGGGATGAAAATGCGTAAGAGGCATGGAACGTGCAAGACTTGGTGCGAATTATAGCCAAAAGTCTTCATACATCGATTCCCTCTTCCTCTTCTCCATGCAAAGCTGCACACGAGTGGACTTGTTTGCCTTGCAAAGTTTCTCTCGCCTCCTTCACACGCAACACAAGCATCGAAATTACTGTCAAACACTACAGTTAACAGTCAAATTAGTTTTGTGAAAGGCAGTCATATTCTTGAATTAGTGTGAATTTGCAGCTTTCGTGTCTGGGAAATGACGCTTCTCTTTCTTGGGGATTTCCGGCTGAGCATTTCTCTTGAATTTCAACGCTAGAGTGATGTTTGTTCCATTTCTCTTGAATAGTGATGAATGAAATTTAAATATATAAGGATATTTATATGATTTAATAAGTTTATTTTAGTTTTCAATTTATCATGCAAATGATGAATTTATTATTGTAAAAATTAAAAAAAGGGTTAATTTTTATTTTTATTTTTAAGTTTTTAATGAGGATTCATGTAGGTTGGAGATTCTAACTTATATATGGTCTTAGCTTAATCTTAGTATAGCATAAAATTGAAATACTTATAACTAATCTTTCTTATTGTAGGAAAGATTATACACATAATGAGAAATCCGTTCTCAAATTCCTTGTAATTAGATATAGGTCTCAATATCATCAATTCATTAATGGTCAGTCTTAGAAACAAATAATCTAGTTGAGAACAATTGCATGCCACAATCTTAACAGGCTCTATTTTATCATATACTATAAGACCTTTCCATAGATTTGAAAGAATTTTCAGAGTTTTAATTGAATTCACTTCACATTATATTAAAAACAATATGCACCAATTATCCTAATACTTCGTATTAGTGTCAATGCTTAGACCATAAAATAAGATATCGCTTATAATGGTGTGGTCTAACATTAAGTAACCTTTTAATATTTAATTGTTAATGAAAAAGAGTGATGAATGGATGACAATCGACAATGAAAAATCCATGGTGGTACTAAATTTTCTAAGAAGAAACGATTGGTACATGGTTCCAAGTCAGACCATTTTTTATAGCAGAAACATTATCTTGAGCAAGTGTACAATGATGTTGGGCAAAACATATAATGGAAAATAAAATATTGTCCTAAGAGAGGTGAGAGAAATAAGGCAACTTTGTGTAAAGAGGACTTATCCACAAAATCTTAAACATATATAGTAATAAAAGTTCTAACATTTCATCTATAATCTACAAGCTACGATAAATTTGATGTATTCTTATCAAAATTACATGATTCAAAATGAAAAATTTTAATTGTTTCTTTTAAATGGGTGAATACCATTTTGTCACATTTTATTTTTTCTAAAAACACTAATTTTTTCACCAAAAAAAGAACACATGTAAATGACACATACACACATCTTTAATATATTTTTAAAAATAAACAATTAATTATGTTTTAATACAATTTTCTAGATAAATCAACAAGTAATTTTCCATCAAGCATAACTTGCTAATGGATACTTCAAACAAGCATACCTATATTTAAATTTTTTATGTAAAATATGCCGAGAGATATCATTTTCGAGAAGAGTTAACCCTTACTATAGTTGAACGTAACCTCAATGACTACCATACTTGATTAGTAACCCTTATACGAATATTTGTATTGGATTAACAGTGGTGCTTGCTAGTGGGTTTGGAATCAAGCTATAGTTTTTGAAAGTATGTTGTATATTTAATTACTATTTTTACGATTATATTTTTAGAATAATATGATCAAATATATCTTTCATAGTTGTATCATCATAATCTCTACAACACAGTCCATCCTTTAAATGGTGGAATAATTAGCATAGATTTTTTAAAATATAGTAAGGGGTGATAACTATTTCAGTTATAAAAATATAGTGTTTCCAACTAGCATGTTTCTTCTTCATCTGGTCTAACCTTATTATTTTTGTTATTGTTATTGTTATTGTTATTGTTATTGTTATTGTTATCATTATCTTTATCGCTATCGTTATCATTATGATTATTGTTATCGTTATCATTATCGTTATCGTTATTGTTATCGTTATCGTTATCGTTATCATTATCGTTATCGTTATCGTTATCGTTATCATTATCGTTATCGTTATCGTTATCGTTATTGTTATTGTTATTATTGTTGTTGTTATTATTATTATTATTATTATTATTATTATTATTATTATTATTATTATTATTATTATTATTATTATTATTATTATTATTATTATTATTATTATTATTATTATTATTATTATTATTATTATTATTCTATCAACTAATTTAATGGTAAGTCTAAATGTATTTAAATTTATTTAAAATGGTATTTATTTTAATAGAACATGTTGGGTGTTACACAAGGGTGGGTGAAGATTAAAAGATGAGTCTGTATTAATACAAGAGATACATTTGTGATAAGTTTCTACCATTGTTGTAATGATTTGGATCAGTTTAAGGATTTAAAAGTAGAACATTTTAGCTTATTTTTAGAGAAATTCTTGAAGATGAAAGATATAATCATATAGACTAAACAAATTTAAAAATATATGAAGAATTATAAATGTTTGAAATTTTATACAAATAACTCTTTAAATAATAGATAAGTTTTAAAGATATTCATGAAGATAAAAAATATAATCATAGAATAAAAATCTTTAAAAGTTTAAATTATCAAATATATAAATTAGATTTTTAAATATACTCAAGAAATATCAAATATGTTTTTGATAGAAAAAGAAACAAAAGGGTGCTGGCATGAGGAACATAAGGACTAGAGGCACATTAACAACATATTAATGGCACTAGTCATAAGCATTTCAATAACAGTTTAACAGTAGAAAGAACAAGGTCTAATTTTCCTCTATCAAAACCAAACATAACAGGTCCTTTCAAAAATATTAAACCAGATTATCTAAAGCAAATAGTAGAAATTAAAGTAATAGTTACAAGCCACGCAGGGCTATACCAAGGACTAGGCAAAATAACCTTAAAACATGAACCCAAAATGGAGAACTTAGGGCCATGCCCAAACAAAAATAAGAACCTCATGAGCACCAACAACTAATTTTTTCCACCCAGATGTTTGGACATCAGGGTCTTGGCCCACTCCTCCTGTAGGAAGAGGAAGAGATCCTTATTGTCATCATCTGCCTCCAGTTTTCCGCCCGCCAGTTTTTCCAACACAGTGCAGAGGGTCATAGCAGAAGCATGCATGACCTTAAGAGAAAATTTGTTAGTCATCAAAATGTGATGCTTGAGTTCCTGCATGTCTTGCTTGATGTCAACAATCTCTTTGTCCAATCTAGAAAACCTCAGCTTGAGGGTGCCCTTAAGCCTGTCATTGTCATCCAGAAACCCAGGGTTGTGCTCAGTAGTGGGGGACTTGGTCTGGTGATCATGAGGGTTAGCCAGAGGTGGGGTAGGGCTATAGGGAGTCTCCATGGTTTGTTGAGGGTTGAGAAGGGGGGTGTTACTAGTCTTGTTCGGACTCATGTGGTCATTAGAGGATCCCTTCATGGACTCAGTGGAATGGGAGTCATTTTTTGACAGGGACTTCTCTTTTGAGACTGTTTCCAAGATTCTAGTTTTAAACTCCTTTGCAATTATGTTAGACCAATGGTGACCTAGGCCACTTAAGTCAACCTCTAGCTTGACCTGGCTCTCTAAAATCCTCCATTTTTTAGGCTTTCATTTAGTCTCAGGAGTACTGTCAGACTCCTTTCGATCTTTAGTCTCTAAAGATTCAAAGACATGGGACTCCTCATGCTCCTCCCTCCTATTGAAAGGATTTTTCACACATTTTTTGTGGGTTCTACCATCATTTGGGACAAGATTTGCCTCCCGGATAACTTGCATAGATTGGGAGGTGGATTGAGTGGGATTGTCAGTTTTCGACGGGGAATCCTATTGGGCAACCTCTTGGATGATCAAGTGGGGTGGGGGTGTTGGGCATATAGCCTTATGGAAATGGTAAATACAAAGCAGGAGACCTTGATGGAGAATAGGGATTGATTTATCAGGGTTTTCCCTAATATCCAAGATATTTCTTTCAATGGAATGTAGGAGGTAAAAGGGAATGGAAATTAAGTCTCTATTTCTAATGTGATTAAGAAAAGGTAAGTGGCAATAGTAGAACACCGTAAATTTACCTTCCAGGGTGAAATACTTCATCATGATGAGACATAGCTTGGGCCAGAACTCCAGAAGTACTTCACAGTTGAAACCCCCTGACTTCTTGACTGGTTCCTCTCCCTCTCTAAAAAATTGGCTAAGGCTGGTAGGGTTAGGCATTTGACTAGTTTTTGTATACTTTCTCCCTTTCATAGAGAGCCCTGTCACCTTAGCAATGACCTCCTCATTAATCTGGAAATGGATGCCTCCAATAGAAACTTTCCTATTCTTCCAAGATGAGACTAACTATTTGGATATCCACTCATCGTGACCACCTCTCATGCGCTCCATAAAACTCTAGATACCTCTCTTTTTACAGTAGTGGGTCACCAGAGGGTCGAAGGTGAAGGCCTCATCAATCTTATCTGGTTCGATGCATAGAGTGTTGCCTCCCATGTCGATACTCTCCTTCTCCTGCACTAGAATTTCCTAAAAACTAAAGGGTCAAACTTCTTGATAGAGTGTATAAAACTAGTTGTTTTGATTTAGCCATTTTGAGAAATGTTTATACTCAAAAGGCTGGCCTTGGGTGAAATTTTTGGATCCAAGCTTCATACTACAATATCTAATAGATCTCCAAGTGCCATAATTAGCAATAACACCAGGGCTCCACTTAATGTCCTTGTTAGCCAAGGAAGCCTGTTGATGCAGACAACTATTTCTCCACACATTTGAAAGGCATTTATGATTCTTTATGGGGTTTTGGGAATTCCTTTTCATAATCACAAAAATCACCCGATTACACTGGCACATGATCCAAGTAGGATTCTTAATAAGCATGACAGCTTAGCTCATTTTCAATATCAGTGGTAACATTCATTTCCCCTCTGATAAGTTGCTGAGTCACCTTAGGTAGTTTTCTGACCACCCTCCAATTGTTAAGTTTGGTTTTCTTGAGGCCAGTAGCAGCCATCAAATCTACCACTGCATTTCCCTCCATGTACATGTGGGCAATAGTCATGCATTGGAAATTGTTGAGTAGCTCACATATTTACAGCATAATGGAGCTAACCCACCACCCCACATTAGCTCTTCTTTTGATAGCCTCCACCACCACTTTGGAATCCCCCTCAATTTCAAGCAGTCTGATGTTCATTTAGATGGCAAATTTAATCCCCCATAGAAGAGCCATACCCTCCACTTGGTTAACAGTTCATTTGTTGAGTAGTCCTACGGAAGCTAAGAGGCAAGTGCCATTATGGTCTCTTAGCACACCTCTCCCACCCTGAGTGAGGTTATTATCTTCCCCATCAAAGTTTAATTTGGTCCATCCTCTAAGTGGGGTAGCCCATCTGGTAGCTTTTCTAGCCATCAACTTGGAATCATCAAACTTGGAAAACCTAGCCAATAGGTTCCATTTGTCAGCTATTTTGACTTCCTAGGCAGTGGGGGGTGTTGAAGGAAGTTTCCACTTAGCCACATGGGTGTTCTCACAAAGGAGCTTGGTTCCAAGATAGAGACAAGTCTCAGACTGGTTACTAGCCTCCCTGAATATCCTATTGTTCCTTTCCTTCCAAATAGTCCAGCGAATGTGCGGGGGCAGCATTCGCCAAAGGAGTTGGAGAAGGGGTTGATTGGAGGGGGATCTCTAGTAAGTGAATTGATGCACATCATTACTCAGAGCCCATGAGATTCTCAATTTTTTGATCATCTCTTGCCAAATGCTAGTGGTGTAATCATAGTGTATAAATAAGTGGTTCACTGGTTCCTCCTCCTTTTTACATAGGACACACCTATTCACCATGGAGAAGCCCCTTTTTATAAGATTATCCTCGGTTAGAACTTTACCATGCATAAGGGTCCACCAAAAGAAATTGATTTTCGGTGTGAGCTAAGGGATCCACACCTTCGTCCAGTCCCCCAGATTATTTTCTTCCTTCAAAAGCAGGTTGTAAGCAGTTTTGACTGAGAAGGTACCAGCTTGGGTAGGGGCCCAGACAATGGAGTCTTGGCCACCAAGACCTAGGATTCTGACATCTCTCAGGGTTTCCATGAGCTCATTAGCCAGATATTGAAGGTCCAGTCTGTCTCTTACTAGATTAGGTATATCTCTCCAATTCCTACTCATGGTGTAGTTGGAGGTTGTTACCAAGGACAGGTTAGAGGTAGTCCATGAGAGGTTTGAATTTAAAGCCAAGGTTAGGGCAATTTAGGATCCAATAGTCATTCCAGAATCTAATGGATCTCCCATTTCCAAGCTGCTAGAAAGCACCTTTAGACAGCAAGTTTTTGCATTTGTAGATGTTCACCTAGAGTTTGGAACCACTGGGGAGGTCACTATCATGGTACATCCTCCTGTAGGGATGTCCTTGGAGGTACTTAGCTTCCATTATCTTGCACCAATTCGCTTTTCCTTCTATGAGTTTCTAGGCCACTTTCCTGGTAAGGGCTCTATTCATCAAGCCAATTCTCCTTAGGCCCAAGCCACCCAATCTTTTCAAGAGGTAGGCAGTATCCCAATTGACTAGAGACATCCTCTTTTTTTCTTCAGAACTAGCCCACAAGAAACTTCTCTAAATTCTCTCAAGTTTTATTTCCATGTTGGTTTTGATCTTGAAGAGGGACAGGAAGTAGACCAGGATCCCCTGGAGAGTGGGAGCCACCAGCTGAAGTTTACCAGCATTGCTAAGAATCTTCCCTTTCCATCTAGCAAGTTTCCTCTAGGTTCTTTCCAGGATGGAGTTCCATAAATCCCGGGACACCTCTGTAACCATGAGGAGGAGGCCAAGGTAGGTAGAAGGGAGTGAAGCTGACTGACAACCCATAATTTGAAGCACTCTATTTTGTATCTCCCTGGGATTATTGAAGAAGAACAATCAACTTTTTTGATAGTTAATACATTGTCTAGAAGCCCAAGCATAACTTTCTAGGATTTGTTTCCACTTTCTAGCCTCAATCACTGAAGAATACCTAAAGAGGAATGTGTCATCCACAAACTGCTCCAACACAACCTGATGAAGAGTAGAAGTAGGTTTGACACATTTTATTCTTCCCATGGAGGAAAACATAGTTAGATTCTTGCTAAAAACTTCAACCACCATAATAAAAAGGTAGGGGGAGAGAGGATCTCCTTGTCTAAGACCCTTTTTAGGTTTAAAGAAGCCACTAGGGGTGCTATTGACTAGCACAAAGAAACTAATAGTTTGGGTACATTCTTGTATAATATGGACAACCTTCTCATTAAAACCCATTTTAACAAGGATTTTTAGCAAGAAAGACCAATTAAATTTATCATAAGCTTTAGATATATCTAGTTTGAAGGCCATACCTAGGACCTTGCTCCTGTCCATAGAGTGGATGATTTCATGAGTGGATATGGCCGCATCAAGGATCTACCTCCTTGGCACAAAACTTTTCTGAGTAGTGCTGATAATCTTGTCCAGTAGTGGCTTCATTCTCTTGGCCAGGATCTTAGTCAGGATCTTGTAGAATGTATTGCAGAGGCTAATAGGCCTGAAATCTAGCATAATGGTGGGGTTGTCATGCTTAGGGACCAGCACACTAAATGTTTTATTATGTTGTCTAAGGAGATGCCCCATCCTAAAGAAATATCTAGCAACACGATTAACATCAGTCCTCATGATGTCCCAAAATTCCTGAAACAAGGTTGGGGGGAAACCATCAGGACCTGGGGCTTTTTATGCACCCATAGTGAAGATGAAATTCTTGACCTCCTCATCAAAAACACATTTCATGAGCTGGTAATTATCACTGTGAGTTATAGTGCTTTGGATGTGGTCTAGGAGTTGATTTTGGGTGCTGTTCGGGTACATTTGTCCCTCATTTGAGTACAATCCCTTAAAATAATTTGTTGCTACCTAATTAATTTTTTCCTTCGCCATAACTTCATTCCCTCCCTCATTCATAATAGTAGTAATGGTATTTCTTCTTTTATGGTTGCTGGAAAACTTGTGGAAGAAAGTTGTGTTCCTGTCCCCTTCAGCAAGCCACTAGATTTTGGATTATTGCTTCCAGTAGATTTCCTCTATTTTTCAGAGTATCCTGCCATTTATGTTGATTCAATTCCTCTTCCACTTGTATTTAGAGTGGAGGGCTTCCAAAAGCCAATTGGGCTTGGAGGGACCCTAAAGTTTCAGTCAGCTCCTTTTTTTCTTTTTGGAAATCAGCAAAGTTATGTTTGCTCCAGCCTTTAACCTCTCTTCTAATAATTTCTAGCTTTTGGGCAATTCTGAACATGGCAGTGCCTTTGATGTTAGTAGCCTGCCAAGATTTCACTTGATCTCTAAAGGATGGGTGAGAGCACCACATGATTTTGAATCTGAAGGGGGCTGGACCAAACTTAGGGGAGTCATGCCAATAGAGAAGGAGGGGGTTATGATCAGAGGTGGTTTTAGGGAGGGATGTCATGGTTGAATTCAGGAAAAGGTCCCATGAAGAGGTGGGAAGGAAACGGTCAAGCCACACCTGGATGAGATGGGGTCCCTTCCTATTTTTGGACCAAGTGAAGGGGTTCCCTTTCAGAGTAATGTCTAGAAAACCGATGGAACAAATAAAGTCTACTAGGTCCCCCATACTATCATAGTAATCCATTAATCCACCACATTTTTTCGAGGGGTAGAGAGGGGTGTTGAAGTCACTAGCCATGAAGTAATTAGTGGTAGTGTCCTAATCTATCCAGAGGGCTAGGTCAGTCCAAAGGGAGGCCCTGCCAGACCGGGTGTTAGGGGCATAAATATTAAAAGTGATCCACTCAAGCCCATTTTTCCTAAAGGTAATAGCATGTAAGTTTGGGGAGGAGGCGATCTGATAGCCAGTGACCTTATTGGGGTTCTAGAGCATAGAAATGCCCCCAAAAGAACCCGCAGCTTCATAGTAAACGAACACAGCACCTAGCCAGAGATTGGAAGCTAGGGTGGCAAAATTACTAGCATACATCTTAACTTCTTGGATGAGAAGAATAACCAACTTATGATAAAAAAAATGTAGTGTTTAACAACACTTTGTTTAAGGGAGTTGTTTAAACCCCTAACATTCCAAGAAAGAAAAATTATTTCTTACTTTTAAAACTTGATTCCAGGGTTTTCTACTTACCTACTACAACATCCCTTGTAGTCCCTCTCGATCTCCTTGCTCGATCTGATGGCCTTCCCCTAGGTGTTTCCATTCCCACATCAGCCTTCTTGGGCTTGGTTTACTTTCTCCATGTTTTACATTCCTCATCATCTTCCCCCACACCATAGTCAGCATCCAGGGAGCTGGAAGAGTTCATCTTCTCTAGTTGTGGGGAAGGTTTTGGATCAGATTTTGGGGATTTCAACTCAAGAGAAACCACAATGGTAGGTTATTCCACCTTAGTATGGCTAATCTCACTCTTCTCTAGGGGGGTTTCCATGGGGTTCTTCAATGGCTCTGCCACTGGCAAGGGGTTGGCTTCCTTTATAGACAGAGGTTCCAGAGAGCCAAGTATAGAGTGCACCACTTCATTCACCGGAGAGGGAGCAATCTCACCTTCTTCTAGCACTTCCCTTCCTGGGTTTTTCATCTCATTGACTACCGGGGGTGTGCAAGTATTCTCCTTTTCCTCTTCATCTTTCAAGGGTGGAACATCAATCATTCCTTTATCCTTACTCCCTTTTTTGGTTCCCGACTAGGAGGTCTTGCAAGTGTCACTAGAGTGACCTCTGTTATCACATTTATGGTAGAAGAGGGTGGTGTTTCCATACACCAGTGCTTGGATCCATCTACCTAGTTTGGATTTTAAAATGACAAAGTTGGGTAGAGTTTTGTTCAAGGTGACATTCATACAGAACCTAGCAAAAACTAGCTTGGATTTAGAGTGGGTTACCAAGTCAGTAGTGATAAACGTGTTGAAGGACTCACCTATCCATCGAAACACTTGCTCATCCCAATATTATAGAGGGAGGCCAGGGGGCCTGACCTAGATCGGGCCCATCCTGGTCAGTTTCATCATCGGGTTGAACCCGGGTTTCCATTTTGCAAGGGCCAGGAAGTGCTTCCCATAGACCCATGACCCTGACAAAACAAAAGCTAGATCCTCCAGAGTGGTGAACTTAAACAGAAATAGCCCACCCAACATAGCAAATACAATGACAGATCCTTTGATCTTCCACTGGTTAGACACCCATTTTCTAACCATTTCAATGGTAGGTCAAAAGTTAAAGAATCGGCCTACCAGGGCCAACTAGAAATCTACCATCATTATATTCACCATAGAATCTAGAAGTGAAAGTTCAACGCCTTCCTCAGTTTGAATAAAGTCCACTAGGAGAGCCTCCAGAGATGTTGGGCTTCACCGATAAGGGCCCCCTTCCAGTTGGCTTTTGGGGGGGGGAAAGGGGCATCAGCAAAAGACGATGCTTTTTGGGTTTCCACCATTGACTCAACCACTGGGATTGCGAGAGAGGTATTCACAGGTTCAGCATGAGATCCATCGGGACCAGCAGGTGGACCTGCCAAGGCGGAAGATTCTCCCCTAGGGGAGGCGAGCATGGGAGCTTGCAGTTTGAAAATAGAGCTTGGGCGGGAAGTTGCAGAGCGGGATGGCTCAGACATAAATATCAAATATGTTAATATCACTACATTAATAAATATATGCTAACAATCACACTTAGGGATTTGAACAACAATTGGAAATTTGTGGTCTTGCAATCTATGGATGGGCAATCTGTTGATGAGCCCCACAATTGCTAATAATATCTCACCTGGCGACAAAAGGGGTTTTAATGCATTTCTAGAATTCAATAGTGGATAGCTTAGGGTGAGATGTACCCCTACACACATGTCAAATGCAAGGAGATTAGCACTAAAATGTCAAGTTGCTTGCGTTGAAAATTGAGGTGGTGGCCATGATTGAGGTTGATCAAGATTTAGAAGTGGTGGAAAGGGACAACATTGTTAAAGGAGTGAAAACATTGATGGAAAGTGAACAAGGGCTAAAAATGTAGGTTAAAGGCAAGTGTTTAAAGTAGTTGTTGAGGTTTAGTATGGATATCTCACAAAAGAAATTGGACTCTTTTCTCTAGCACCTGTTTCTCCAATCAAGAAGTTCAAAGTGACCGATCTTAGATCTCAAAATAATGTTAAGGGTTGTTGAAAGCATCTACTAGATTATAACAGTGGGTAGTGAAGCCATTTTCAAAGATCATGTTGTATGTACATTTTCTCCCAAAATATGTTAATCCATGTATTTTTGAGATTTAAAATAAAAACCAAAAGTAATGTATTCCTATAAATTTTGGTCCCTTTTAGGACAAATATATAATGCAATTATGATGGATTTTATTTTTGCAATGCATAATTGTGTGTTTGGTTTTTAATAATATTCTTCTACAACAATCTTTGATAGTAATAATGTGAGCATGAGTTGTGGCTTTTGTAGAAAACATTGTGTGACATTAGAAATAGATTGGAGATATACTTGAATAGTAAGCATGAAGTTTTAAAATGGAAAGAAGATAGCCTTGAATCAAATAGAACTTGAGCTACAAAGGAAAGTATTTGGAGAGCAAGGATCTCAAGGGAAAATGACTCCTATTATCATCCTTTTTGAACTAAATGATATTCCAAACTCCAAAGATATTAAAGTTATCAGAAAAATTAAATTGATTAAAGAATTAATTAGCTTAACACTAATACATTTAACTTCTAAGACTAAATTTTAAAAGAAAAATGTGCTATACTTTTATATTGTAATTTAATAATAAATATCCATGTGCATAAGTTTGGATGGTGTAAGGATGTCATATAAATCAACCTAGGATAATTAAATCTAAAGTATAAATAATTTCAATTAATTAAAAAATTGGTTAATAAATTAGTATGATATTTTAGAAATCAAATGTAATTTAGCTTTAGGTATAATTGTGAAGAATAATGTTATGATTATCTATTTAGTCTCTTTAATAAGATGCAAAAATTAATATTTTCAGCATGCAAGATCGCTTTGAATTTTTGTAGTGTTATAAATCTATCTGGATTGACTGTGAGCCCCTTAAGATCAATTCAAAGAGTCATGTTACTAATTTGATATGTGGAAATGAATCATTATTTTCAAGATTAATCTAGAAGGAACTATTTACATAATTTCATTCACCTTTCCTTCTATCTATCTTTTTTTCGTACTATATGTCTATTTTCTTAGTAGGATGACGATATTTGAAAATATTTAATGGAAGCTTCTAGATCATTAAGATCAAATTCTATTAGGTTAACTCCCTAAATATGATCATTTTAAAACTTAAGATTTGGAGACATCAAGTCAAAAATGTAAATGCCTTATAAATAGATATGTTATGTATCTATTTTAAAATTAAAATTATTATAATGATTTGTCCTTATTTTCCTATCTAATTTAATTTCACATAATAGATAATAAATAATGAGATGAAAGATGATGAAAATGTTTAAATGTATATGTATATGTGTAAGTGTATATGTGTATGTTTATGTGGATCTATGCATATGTGTATACATGTATGTGTATGTGTATGTGTATGTGCATGTGCATGTGCATGTGCATGTGCATGTGCATGTGCATGTGTATGTGTATGTGTATGTGTATGTGTATGTGTATGTGTATGTGTATGTGTATGTGTATGTGTATGTGTATGTGTATGTTTACACACACACACACACACACACACACACACATATATAGATATAGATATAGATATAGA
>BSBK01014595.1:5000-60185 GCA_027943335.1 Chamaecyparis obtusa | reverse complement strand
AAACTCTACTAAGGAAAAAACCACCTTTGATCGGTAACCCAAAATATTTCACTCTTCTGATGTGAGCTCGATTAGGAGCCAACCCTATTAAAGGTTACAATGCACACTATTAGGTGTGACCTGGTTAGAGGATTTATCATTAACAATTAAATTTTGACCAGCATTCACTATGGGGTCAACAAGATAACAATTAACATTCAACGAATGTCATATCGAAATACATAAGATTGTTAAGTCCACTTGGCTAAGAGATTTTTTTGAATCAATTGTTAAACTGATATAGTTCTGATCTGATTCAAATACAACTAAATTATAGATATTTAGATATATTCTATGCTAATAAATCTCATTTGATCATTAAACAATTCACTTCCTTAATATTTCCCCAACTTACTTTACTCGGTGTATAGTTCTCTGACACTTGGTAATGCCCGTAACTTCATTTTGTATGTAACTAGTTTGATCAAGAATGCATGAATCAATTCCTCACGTGAAATATTGTGTAGTCCATATTCATCTGGCATGTTTCAACAATGAAACTCACGTCTCTTAAATAGAAAAGTAAATCATTTTTATATCAGCCATCAAATTTTGCCTCTTAATCTCCTTCATCCATTATGTCGCTTAAACCTCCCTCGGCAGATGTGTCAACAACACGTTTCAATCTCATCCTTTATATCATCTCTAAATTATGTCAGTCGTGGATCTTATAACTAACTTCATCTGTAACCTCGAAATCATAACAATGTTGAGCTCATCAATTTTAGTCGGTTGCTCTTAGCATTTAATGCTTTCATCCATACTCAGTTAATACTAAATGCGTCAGTGATAACTAACTTAGTTATTACTGTCACTCGGTATATACTGCATTGGCTTGGTGTATATAGAAGTCTTCAATTATCAACCATATTAACTTGTTCAATTCAAATCTCTTCTTCATAATAGATTAATGTAACATGCCCAAGTCATCAATATGAAGCCATAGAATCATCAATAAGTTACTCAATATATATCTTATCCTTATCTATCATATCCATCTTTTCCTTATGTAGATATCTCATTTCTTCACCTTTTTTTCCTTCTATAGATATTCAGATGTTTGTAACTATCATGATAAGTCTAGTCAAGACTAGTTGACATCAATGACAACATATTGACTAATTTAATCATCTTACATATCACATTAATAGCTCAGTGATCTCTAATCACCATTCCTTCAGTTCATCTAGATATTCAATTAATTGTAGGTCATCAATCTCTCCCTTTGGCATTGATGGCAACACAAACAATATGAACTATGTGATGCACATACCAAACATGTATTCTACAACTATATAAGTAATTTTTTTAGCTTGGTAAGCTCTCCCTAGCTTGCTATTTTATATGTTTAATCACTACAGACAACATTCCATGCAAACTCTCCTTGTAGATTTGATCTTTTTGACTCTATGATTCTTTCTCATTTTCTCACCAATAGATATTTCCTCTCTCTCCCTTTCTTTTATAGAACTTCCTCTCCTTGATATTTCATATAAATCTCTCTCGCTTTGACAATAATGCCAAATAAAATAAATAGCTCTTCAACAGCCAGGTAATTCTCTGTTGGTCAGTTCAGATCTAGTACCTTCATGTACTGATATATAATTCTCTATTCCAACTTCTATAATCTTTCACAACCTTAGGAATCCTAAAGTGTGAGCTATGTGCATCAACATGAATGATTTTATGATAAATTATAGGTTGATGCAACCTCCTGATCACCTTAGTAACTGATAGATAGGGGACAAACCCCTAGTCTAGTCTTTAAATATTCAAAAGTGTCCTTCAATAAGGACTTGGTAAAAATATCAGCAAGTTGTTCTTTAGATTTTATAAATTCCAATTTTACTTGCTTTTCTTATACTTGTTCCCTTAAGTAGTGATACTTAATAGACATGTTCTTTGTCTTTGAATGCATCATCAGATTCTTTGAAATTTTTATAGCACTTGTGTTGTCATAATAGATAATCATCGATTCAGTGATCACCTCATTCATTCCTTCCAACACTAGTTTTATCCATGTAATATTTGAAAAATTAGGAGTAGTAGCAACATACTCTGCTTCAGTAGTAGACTGAGAAATACATGCTTGTTTCTTTCTTATCCAAGTCACAAGCATGTCTCCTAAAAATAATTCTCCATCGATTGTGCTCTTCCAGTCATCAATTTTTCCAACACAATCAATTGCCTTCATTTGTGTACCATAAACCATAGTCTTTAGTCTTCTTCAAGTATCCTAGAATCATTTTTACAACAACCATACATGAATACTTAGGATTAGCATTAAATCTTTCCACAATCCCAACTGCATGTGCTATATCAGGCCTACTATGTATAACATACATCAGTTTCCCAATCATTGATCTATACACTATCTGTTTTACCTTGATTGATTCATCATCCTTTGTCAAATTACATCCTGTCATCATTAGTGTTCCTACATGTTTTGAATCTTCCATGTCAAAAGTCCTAACCACTTCCTTAATGTATTTTGATTGAGTGATGTGGTGTTGCACAATTTTAAGCATAAAATTTTAAACACCTAAAGCAGTCAGGGAAGTATTTCCTAATGCATTTTCATATTTTCTAAAACCTTATATTTTCCTCATTATTTTAATGTTTTTATGTTCTTTATCATTTGAATTGCACATGGTAAAAATTTCATTTTCTCATCCATTATAGTTTAAAAGTTATTCAAATTTCTAATTTGCAAAGGGCTTACAAAATTTTGAATTCAAAAAACTAGCCGTTCTAATGTTTTTTCGCGCATCTAAATATTCCATTTAATATTTATTTATTTCATCACAGGGAGATATCTTGTTTAAACGGGACCCATACATGATAAAGCAAATCCAACAATCACCGCTAATTTGCAAGCGACAGGGAAAATCTATGCGAACTTACGCGATCAAGATACGTGTCTGGTCCCACCGAGATTCAAAGTTCCTTATCGACAGGAATCCAGTTGGTGTTTTATCATTTTTTAACGGGATGATATGTATGCACGAGACCGGTTAGAATAGCAAAGACTTTTCAAAGGATAACCTTTTCTGATCCTACGGTGGGCGTTGATTCGCATACGATGGAGAGGCTCTATGCGAACATGCGCGATGTGGACACATGTCCGGTCCCACCGAAAAGTGGGGAATATTATACTTGCGGTCGATGATCGACGCTCAATAAAGAGACTCCACGTGGCATCAACAAATTAAATAAAACTCAGTCAATTGCATACATGGATTATTTTTTGCATATAGTATTATTATTATTTCAGTTCTGTCGATTAAGGGTTTATGAAAAATTGATATTTCGACTTGTGTGTTGCAGGATAATATAAAGAAGATTTGTCAACCGGGATATGAAACATAAAGATATTAAAGAGCTTGTGGCATTTTCAAATCACATTCGTGTAGAAACTTTAATAATTATATTTTCTAGCATCGATTGTCTTTTCAGTTTGTTAACTATGGTTTAGGAATAATTGATTCATTCTTATTTGTAATTTTTAATGGTTCAGTTGCTGGTCTAGGATTGGATTATGAAACATTGCATCAACCCTTCGCTTGTTGCACCCGTTGAATAAAATATTATATAAAGGGTATCAAGGTTGATGTAAAAGATAGAGGAACGGAGTGTTTTTTTTTACCATCATTATTTAGATAATTTCTGATCAGCACTGCAACCCAAACTTTTTGTAATTGTTTTCTTTTATCAATACATGAGTAGACTTGTTCTCTTATTGGAAGTAGATTCCTATCATTTGCAATCAGTCCCTTAGATAAATCATTTAGAACTTCCTCAGTATGATCATTTAATACATATATTTCTGAGTCAGATTCTTTGCAATTATTTTTAGTTTGTCTGCTCATCTTGCATGGTTAAATCCTTTTGATTAATGCATAAATCAATTGGTCTGTCATTTGAGAGAATTCTGGAATAGCGTAGAGTTTTTCCTAAGTTGTATATCCATTTTACTGATTATTTGAGGTGATTGATTCCTTGTGAATCAGTCTCTAAGGTTGAACATTAAGGTTGGATGATTTTGACTCTATTGCCCAAAAGGAAGCAAGGCACTAGTCTATTATTGCATACAGGATTTCAGTCATCTGGTTTTGATTTGCATTGCTGTGAAGACTTATCCATTAAATTCATTTATATATTCAATAAAATTTCAATAATTTATTACAGTTTCATATTTATGATCTATTGTTATCAGTTCTAATAACTTTCAAGTTCTCTTTTGCCAAACTTTGAGAGGATTAGTAACTGGAGGATCTTATTATCTGCTATAAAATACCTTGGAAGTTGAAGATAGAATTCAAGGGAAAGGTTTACCAGCCTAGGTCTTGCAGAGCCTGAATTGTAGAGGTTTTTAGTCACTTCCCAAGGGCTGAAACCTGTTAGTTGGCCGGAGCAATTGGTTTTCTTAGCATTGGGTAGGAAAACTCATAGGAATTCCAATCTGTAGTTTCAAGCACCAACATGATGAAAATCCCATCATTCTATTTTATAATCTGTAAACCTAGAAAGAATTTAATCTCTCCAAATATTGACATCTCAAATTCCTTTCTCATTTCATCAGCAAAAGATTTGCAAATATTTACATTATCTCCAAATATGATATCATCAACACAAATTTCAGCAATCAAAATATTATCATTAGATTCTCCTTTCATGTACAAATTATTGTTTTCACTTGTCCTTACAAAGCCAATACTAATAAGATAAGCATGAAGTCTTTCATATCATGCTCTTGGTGCTTGCTTCAGTCCATACAAAGCTTTGTGTAGTCTACATACCATGTTATTTTGATTCAAATCAACAAAACCTTCCATTTGTTCTATGTAGACCTCCTCCTCAAGAATTCCATTCAGAAACGCTGATTTCACATCCATTTGATATACTTTGAATCCCTTATGTGTAGCATATGCAAGTAATATATGAACTCCTTCAAGTCTTGCTAGTGGTGCAAAATTTTTACCATAGTCTATACCTTCTTCTTATGCATATCCCTTGCATACAAGTCTTGCCTTATTCCTTGTGACCTCTACATTCTCATTTAACTTATTTATGAAAATCCACTTAGTACCAATTACATTTTTATCCTTTGGTCTCGGTACCAATGTCCATGTCTTATTTTTCTTAATCTGTTCAATTTCCTCATTGATAGCCTTAATCCATTCTTCATTTTCAAGTGCAATTTTAACATTCTTAGGCTCAAATTCACAAACTAAGCATGTGTTTTATCTTAACTTACTTTGGGTCATCATTCGGCTCAGGTTCATTTTGTTCCTCTCTAGCTTCTTCCTGGTTCTCTATTTGCATTTGTTGATTCTTGATAGCATTTTCCTGATGCTTGGTAGGCTTAGACTGTGGCTTTGGTAGATAGTTTTGATGCTCAACATAGGTAAATCTACTGTAGTCTTCTAATTCCTTTCTACTTTCTTTATCATTCTTTTCAGCAATCTCATCAAATTTTACATTAGCACTTTCAACCATCATATTATTAGCCTTGTTCAAATAGTTATAAGCTTTAATCTTAGTAGGATATCCTAAAAATATTCCTTCATCACCTTTAGAGTCAAATTTACCATTCCTGTCATCTTTCAGAATGTAACACCTACTTCCAAAAATTCTAAAATAACTTACATTTGGTGTATAGCCAAACCATAACTCATAATATGTATTGTTTGTGTTTTTCTTCAGTTGAACTCAGTTCAAGGTGTATACAACAGTGCTAACTACCTGTCTCCAATAAATTTGTGTAACATCTTTCTCAATCATCAATGTTCTAGCACAATCAACAATAGATTGGTTCCTCCTTTTAGCAATTCCATTTTGCAGTGGTGTCCTTGGTGCAAAAACCTATCTTTTGATTCCATCCTCATTACAGTAGTTAATGCATTCATAAAAAATAAACTCATATTGTCTATCAGATCTTAAGCATTTTAATTCTTTCTCAGTTTATTTTTCAACTTTAGCCTTATACCACTTAAACATCTCGAATGCCTCAAATTTCTCTTTTAATAACATGACTGTCATCATCCTAGAGTATTCATCAACAAATAAACTAAAATATTTGTCACCATAATAGATTTGAGTTCTCATAGGACCACATAAGTCAGTATGTACCAACTCCAAAATACCTTTGTATGAATATTCTTTACTTTTAAAACTAGATTTGGTCATCTTTCCTTTCTGACATTGATTGCACATAACATGATCAGGTTTGGTTAGACTCAGTAAACCTCTAACTCTTCTCTTTTTACTGATCTTAATCATGTTATCAAAGTTCACATCACATAGTCTCTTATGCCACAACCATACATCTTCATTTTTGGCCAATAAATAAGAAGTTTCAGTATTGTCAAGATATAATAAATTACCTTTTGATTGTCCTCTAGTACCGACCAACTTTCCAGTTCCATCATATTTTCACCTTCTTACTTTCAAATGCAACTCGGTGACCTGAGTTATTCAGCTATGCTACACTCGACAAATTGTAGTTAATTTCTTTTACCCATTATGCATTATCACATCTAATCCCACCATTCAATAAGATAGACCCTTTTCCTTTCACTTGACAAGGTGTATCATTTCCCATTTTGACTAATCCTCCATTATAGTGTTCAAGGTATTCAAATTTATCTTCATCACCAATCATGTGATGTGTATCACCACTATAAAAAATCCATGTATCATTTTTGCTAACTTTAGAAACAAGGGTTGTTTCTACATACCTTTCCTCTTCTTCTAAATCATATTTCATTGCAACAAACACCACTTCAATTTCATCATTAGTGTCGGTGCCAGTGTCATTCTCATTTTCTCCAACATAGTAATAAGCCTTCTTGCATTTGTCAAGCTATAATCTGGGTCATTTCTTCTGTCATAGTATCAGTTTCCTCTGTGATCTCTTCCGCCAAACTTTCCATCACTAGATCGGTTAGTGTTTTTATCTTCTTCTCTCTTGTTAGGACATCTAGTAGTAATATGGCCAATCTCTTTACAATTAAAACAAGCTAAAGGTAACTTTCCCTTATACCTTCCTTTACCTTTCTGTAGTCTCTGGGCCATAAGTGCTTCAAGCTTGTCAAGCTCATCTTCGCGTTATTCTTTATATTATACTTACTACTAGATTTATTGATCTTCAGAGAAGACATAAAAGTAGACTCAACACTCAGTAAAACACTATTGTCATAATTATTCAGCTCAAAAGTAGTTAACTTTCCAATCAGACTATCAAGTGTAAGAGTACTACCAGGTACAGATCTTATTTCATGAATTGAAGATATTCGAATTGCATAGATAGGCAACAAGATTCTCAGTATTTTACTTACAACATTATCTTCAGAAATAATACCTCCTGCTCCTCAAATAGCATTGACTACCTCTTTGATTCGATTAGAGTATTGTGTGATGTTCTCACTTTTCTTCATCTTCATGTCATCAAATATGCCTCTTAAACTTTCAGCTCTAGCTCTCATTACATTTACATCAACACCATGAGCTAGTGCAAGTTTATCCCATATTTGTTTCACTGTAGTACATGCTTTGACATCTTCAAATTCAACATCAGTTAGAGTAGCAACAATCTCTATCATAGTTATATTGTGCTTATGTATGTCTCTCAATTGATCAACTGTCAAAGGTCGAATAGTCAGTTGTATGTAGCCATTGTCTAGTAGAGTGATAGAAGATTCTCCGATTCCACATATGTCCAGCCTCATCCTATTTTACCATGTGGTGAAGTTATCTTTGTTCAGTTTTGGTACTTCCCTCTTATACATCTTGTGATCTTTTTCTTAAGTCCTTGAAACTTCCTCCAAGCAACCAATATGCTCTAATACCAATTGTTAGAAAAACTGAGAGGGTGGATGAATCAGTTGAATCAGTTATCCTACTATCCCAAACTCTCAGATGTACTTTCCAAAACTTATTAAACAATATAAATAACTTGGTGAGATAAAATATCAATTAGTCTATTCATTTACCGAATACTAGTAATTATCCAAACTGTGATTACTGATTAAATCAACTATGTAGTATGTAAAGTATGATTATAAAAATAATCAAAAAATATAACACATAACAGAATGATTTAACGTGGAAACCCTGCTAAGGGAAAATCCACTTGGGACTGGTGTTAGAAAGTAAAGTCCACCAAGATAACTGAGAGTGGGGGGGGGGGGGGGGGGGGGTGAATCAGTTATTAGATAATTATAACTTTTATTATCTTCAACAACATTAAACCATATAAGAAATATAATTACCAACCATAGAAAGATATTCATACTCAATAACACAATGACACAAGATATGTTGACTAGGGAACCTCTTGATCAAAGAGTAAACCTCGGTGGGAATGATGCCCACAAAAGATGCACTAATATGAATATTCCTTGTGAGAGGATGGAATTTGTTAGGAGTCTTATGAAATACAATTAGTACATATGAATCCCTATTAGGAGATTTTGAATCCCTGTTAAAAGATTCTAACCTAGTTAAGAGTTATAGAAGACAGAAGGACCCACTACCCAAACAGCTTCAGGGTAAGATCACTGAATACACTGTCCAAATAATCTTTGCATTACTCAATAGAATAATATGTTACCTATTCTCTGACCGTGCCAAACTACACTCACTATTACATCAGATCTCAATTTCAAATCTCTGTACTTCGCATGTCTTCCTTAATAATTTCACTCTCATACTTAGCTCTTTTCTTCACTTCATGCATACCGCATCACACATCATCACTAAAAATACATTAAAATTTCATACAATAAGGAAATACATTCCTTCCTTTATACCACACTCAAATAATTACAAATGAGTCGACATACAATTACAAAATAAAAGTTTCCACATGCTACACCAAAATTACATAAAATTGTCAGCTTCCAAATACAATAAATCTTCACTCATGTGACCTCAAAGTATGTGCTATCATCCAAATCACTATCAATGTGCCTCCAACTTCCCTTTAACTATGAAAAACCAGATTCCATCATGATTAGGAGATATCATCTGATTTCCACAAACCGCTACTCAGGAACACTGCTTGAACACTACTTCCACCAAAATGATCATAACTTCCATGAATCAATGAATTACTATCTGTGCTCTTAACCATAGACATATGACATATCAAAGAGTCTATCCTCAATTTCACATATCTCCAAGTGTAATAACCCACATGCGCTAATCCAAACTCTGTCTGCTTCTCTGCAAGTCTTCGGTAAATCACTGTGTTGACATCAATGACAATCATAGTCATGAATGAAATAAAAAATGCTACAGAATGGCTTCCAAAACACTTTATCATTCATTCCTAACAATCTCCCCCATTAGCATTGATGGTAACATAGATGAAAAACATCCAATGTTCCAAAAATCCAATACTGCAACACTGCTTCTTCAAATCCTCTTCATCAATCAAATATTGCTTCGTTATCCTGTTCAGTTCTCTCCAACAAATGTCTCATATTGTTTTTCATGTATACTTCTCCCCCATTAACATCAATGATAGAAATTCCATCACTAAGTCAATGACAACTCAATGTCAAAAGACACTTTTCATAAAATACATTGACTAGAGTCCTCATGACTCTGCTCGGATACACATACTCCCCCATAGAGGAAGTACCAACATCCAATCCAGAAGAAAGATAAGGCTCATATACCACTAGATGGATGCAACCAACTGCATCACTTCTCAAAAGTAGGTTGGGGCATAACCCCAAGCATACCTCTCAGATACTCAAATGTATCCTTAGGCAAAGGCTTTGTGAATATATCTGCTATCTTCTCCTTTGTACTTATGTACTCAAGTTTGACTTCTTTTTGAACAATTTTCTCTCTTACAACATGATACTTAATCTCTATATGCTTTGTCTTAGAATGTAATACAAGATTCTTAGACATACTAACTGTAATGGTGTTATCACAATGTATAACAATAGGTTCAACAAATTTTATTCCAATATCCTTCAACATCTGCTTCATCCAAATTATCTGGTTACAATTGTTTGCTGCTGCTACATATTCTACTTTTGCTGTGCTTTGTGAGATACAATTATGCTTCTTGCTTAGCCAAGAAACTAATCTTCCTCCAAGGAAAAATGCTCCTCCACTGGTGCTTTTCTTATCATCAACACTACCTCCCCAATTAGCATCTGTATATGCACATAGGGTAAAATCATTAGAATTTTCATACCATAATCTATAGTCCATTGTGCCTCTTAAATATCTCATTATCCTCTTTATTGCTGCAAAATGTGATTCTCTAGGTTTAGCTTGAAATCTTGCTACAATTCCAACTAAATGTGCTATATCAGGTCTTGTATGAGTCAAATACTGCAATCCTCCAATCATAGATCTGTATTTCTTCTGTTCTACTACAGGAGTCTCATCTGTTCTAGATAACTTATGTCCGGTCACCATAGGTGTTCCAACTGGTTTACAATCCTCCATTCCAAATCTTTTCAACAAGTCATTCAGGTACTTTGTCTGACTTACAAAGATACCATCATTGTTTTGTGTTATCTATAATCCCAAAAAGTATTTCATTTCACCAATCATACTCATTTCAAATTTAGTCTTCATTTCATCAGCAAATTTGTCACTAGCTTCATCTTCTCCTCCAAAGATAATGTCATCAACAAAGATAACTATAACTAACAAACCATTTTCAATTTCTTTTGTGTACAGATTGCTATCAGCCGTACCTTTTATAAATCCCAACTTTAACAAATACTTATCTAGTCTTGCATACCAAGTTCTAGGTGCTTGTTTAAGTCCATATAAAGCTTTCTTCAATTTACATATCATGTCTCCTTCTTGAGTTAAAGGAAATCCTTCAGGCTGCTCAATGTAGACTTCTTCTTCCAATTCTCCATTCAGAAATGTTGACTTCACATCCATCTGATACACTTTGAATTTCTTGTAAGCTACATATGCCAAAAATATTCTTACTGCTTCAATTCTTGCAATAGGTACAAAAGTCTCTTCGTAGTCAATTCCTTCTTGTTTTGAGTAACCCTTACATACCAATATTGCTTTGTTTCTCACTACTTCTCCTTGTTCATTCATCTTGTTTCTGAATACCTATTTAGTTCCAATAACATTCTTGTCTTTAGGTCTAGGGACCAATTCCCATGTCTTGTTCTTTTCAATTTGATCTAGCTCTTCTTTCATAGCATTAGTCCAACTTTCATCTTCACAAGCTTCATTAGTAGTCTTAGGTTCAATTTGAGAAATCAAACATAACTATTCTTGTGCCTTATTTTGAGTAAGAACTCCTATTTTGATGCTCCTAATAATCTGTTCAAAAGGATGATTCTTTAACAAACTCTTGCTAAGTGTCACTGTCTCAGATCTCTCTTCAGATGTAGGTTCTTCAATAACTTCACTATGGCTTTCATTCAACAAATCACTGTCAGTTTCATAAAACAATTTAGTAGTTCCAGTATTAGGCTTAGGATGAGTTTCTTCATCGGATTCATAATGAAGCATTCTTTCCTGAATTTTGAAATTTTCATCAACTTTAACATTTGCGCTCTCAACAATAGTCTTAGTTCTTTTATTGAAACATCTATATGCTTTGCTTTTCAAAGAATATCCAAGAAATATACCTTCATCACTTCTAGGATCAAACTTTCCTATATCATCATCTCTCTTTATATAACATTTTCTTCCAAAAATTCTAAAATACTTAACTGAGGGTGCATGTCCAAACCATAATTCATAAGGTGTTTTGTCTATGTCTGCTCTAATTTGTACTCTATTCATTGTGTATACTATTGTGTTCACTGCTTCTCTCCAGAATATCTTTGCCAAATTATTTTCAAACAACATAACTCTTGCTACTTCAGTCACCGATCTGTTGCTTCTTTCTGCAATGCCATTTTGTTCAAGTGTTCTAGGGGCCGAATACTGTCTTTTAATGCCATTTTCTTCACAAAAGTTGTTAAAATCTCTAGAAGTAAATTCTCCACCTTTATCAGACCTTAAACATTTAATCTTCATTCCAGATTCATTCTCAACTTTATTCTTAACAATCTTAAACTTATCAAATGCTTCAAATTTTTCTTTAAGAAATGCAATCCACATCATTCTTGTAAAATCATCAACAAGAATCATAAAATACCTTTCTCCATAGAATCCTCTAGTCCTGGTAGGACCGCTCAAATCTATATGAACAATCTCCATCTTCTCTCTAGATGTAAACTTCTTACTAGGAAAATAACTTCTCTTCTTTTTAGCCATTACACATTCTTTGCAAATCATGTTAGTAGGCTTCATAATTCTAGGTAAATCTCTTACTGCAAGTGTAGTACTTACTTTCACAATGTTATCAAAGTTTATATGACAAAACCTTCTATTCCATAACCAACTATCATCAATTTTAGTAATCAAACATGTCATCTCAGTAGGATTCAACTGAAATACATTACCTCTGGTTCTAGATCTAGTTCCAATCAGATTTCCATCTTTATCTTTTATCACACAAGTTTTCTTAGTAAACCAAACTTGATATCCCTTATCAACTAACTGTCCAACACTCAAAAGATTATGTTTCAATCCATCCACAAAATAAACATCATCAGTATTAGTCTTTCCATCAAGAGTAATAGATCCTATACCTTTAATCAAACAAGGTGCATTGTTTCCAACTCTAACTACTCCACCATCATATTCATTCAAATTTATGAACTTTTTCATGTCTCCAGTCATATGATGTGAACAATCACTGTCTATAATCCAATTAGCTTTCTTTTCAACTTGAGAAACTAAGGATTTTTCTTCCTTAACAACAAATTCAGGATTTTCTTCTTTAATTGCTACAAATCCTATGTCATCATTATTTTCAGTATCAATTTCACTTAAAGTTCTTTCTATACAAGCTTCAAGATCTTCATCATTAGCATAATAACATTCCTTAGATCTTCTAGGTTTGAAATTGCTTATGTACTTTTTAACTCTCTTAGGACATTTAGATGCAAAATAACCATATTCTTGACAAGTCCAACATTTAAAAATTTTCTTACTGTCTGGTTCTCTTTTCACAAGCAAGGCAATACCTTCTTCAATCTTCTTGTCTCCTTCATTTGTAGATCTACTGCTGCCAGCATAATCTCCGCTTACACTAATGCTTCTTGACAAAGTAGGGTGAATACTAAGAGCACTGAATGCTATCTCCATTCTAGGTAAGTCTCCTGATAATCTCAGGTTCATTTCTGCTACTTCCAATCTTCCAAGAAGAGTCTCTCTTGTAAATTTTGTTGTACAAGGTATCACTTGTTCAATCATTTGTGTTGTCTGCTTAAATATAGGAGTCAATGTCCTTAGAATGTTTCATATCACTTCATTCTTTGTCTTTGTTCCTCCATAAGATTTTATACCTAAAATTATCTTTGACATTCTACCAATATAACTTCTAAGAGATTCATCTTCCAACATTCTTATATCTTCAAATGCACATATCCAATTATGTAATCTAACTCTTTTTGCATGTTCATCACCTTCAAAAGTAGAGTGTAAAGCATTCCAAATTTCATGATATTTTTTCAAATATTTTACCTGACTGTACTCATTCTTTGGTAGTGCTGTCAAAAGTGCTTCTCTTGCAAGTATGTTACACATGAATAGATCTCTCTCTTCTGTAGTACATGTTTCAAGATTGTCCTCTTCAATGATAGCCTTATTATTCTTTGTAATCAACCAATAAACTAGTCCTAAACATAATAGGTGTGTCTTCATCTTTTCTTTCCAACTGTCAAAATTTACTCCATCAAACTTAGGGCTTTCTTTCTTGAAATTCATCATGGATCTCCTTAAGCTGTTAAAATTCTCTTTTAAGGACCTACCGCTCTGATACCAATTATTAGAAAGTAAAGTCCATCAAGATAACTAAGAGGGGGGGTGAATCAGTTATCAGATAATTATAACTTTTATCATCTTTAACAACATTAAACCATATAAGCAATATAATTACCAACCATAGAAAGATATTCATACTCAATAACACAATGACACAAGATATGTTGACTAGGGAACCTCTTGATCAAAGAGTAAACCTCGGTGGGAATGATGCCCATAAAAGATGCACTAATATGAATATTCCTTATGAGAGGATGGAATTTTTTAGGAGTCTTATGAAATACATTCATTACATATGAATCCTTGTTAGGAGATTTTGAATCCCTGTTAAAAGATTCTGACCCGGTTAAGAGTTATAGAAGATAGAAGGACCCACTGCCCAAACAGCTTCAGGGTAAGATCATTGAACACACTGTCCAAATAATCTTTGCATTAATCAATAGAATAATATGTTACCTCTTCTTTGACTGTGCCAAACTACTCTCACTGTTACATCAGATCTCAATTTTAGATCTCTGTACTTCGCATGTCTTCCTTCATAATTTCGCTCTCCTATTTAGCTCTTTTCTTCACTTCATGCATACCGCATCACACATCATCACTAAAACTACATTAAAATTTCATACAACAAGGAAATACATTCCTTCCCTTATACCACACTTAAATAATTACAAATGAGCCGGCATACAATTACAAAATAAAAGTTTCCACATGCTACACCAAAATTACATAAAACTATCAGCTTCCAAATACAATAAATCTTCACTCGTATGACCTCAAAGTATGTGCTATCATCCAAATCACTATCAATGTGCCTCCAACTTCCCTTTAAATGCACAAAACTAGATTCCATCCCGATTAGGAGATATCATCCGATTTCCACAAACCGCTACTCAGGAACATTGCCTGAACACTTCTTCCACCAAAATGATCATAACTTCCATGAATCAATGAATTACTATCCATGCTCTTAACCATAGACATATGACATATCAAAGAGTATATCCTTAATGTCGCATAGCTCCAAGTGCAATAACCCACGTGCGCTAATCCAAACTCTGTCTTCTTCTCTGTAAGTCTTCGTAAATCACTGTGTTGACATCAATGCCAATCATAGTCATGAATGCAACAACTACTACTATAGAATGGCTACAAAAATACTTTAGCATTCATTCCTAACAACTCATAACCCAAAATATTTCACTCTTCTGAAGTGAGCTCGATTCAGAGCCAAACATGTTAAAGGTTACAATGAACACTGTTAGGTGTGACCTGCTTAGAGGATTTATCACTAACAGTTAAATTTTGACCAACATTCACTATGGGGTCAACAATATAAAAATTAAAAAATGTTATATGGAAATACATAAGATTATTAAGTCCACTCAATTAAGATATTTTTCTGAATCAATGGTTAAAATGACACAGTTCTCATCTAATTCAAATACAACTCAATTGAAAATATTTAGATCTATGCTATGCTCATAAAACTCATTTGATCATTAAAAAGTTCACATCATCAATATTTCCCCAACTTACTATACTCACTGTATAGTTCTCTAATGCTCGGTAATGCCTGCAACTCAGTTTTGTCTCTATCCATTTTGATCAGGAATGCATAAATAAAGTCTTCATGTGAAATCTTTTGCAGTCCACATTCATTCGACATGTTTCAACAATGAAACTCACGTCTCTTAAATAGACAAGTAAAACATTTTCATATCAGCCATTGAATTTTGCCTCTTAATATCCTTTGTCCATTTTTTTGCTTAAACTTTCCTGGGCAGACATGTCAACAACACATTTCAATCTCATCCTTTAGATCATCTCTGAATTATGTCAATTGTGGATCTTATAACTAACTTCATCTGTAACCTCGAAATCATAACAATTTCTAGCTCATCAATTTTCAGTCGGTTGTTCTTAGCATTTAATGTTTACATCCATACTTGGTTAATACTAATGTGTCAGTGATAACTAACTCAGTTATTACTATCACTCGGTATACATTGCACTAGCTCAATTTATACATAAGTCTTCAGTTACCGACCATATTAACTTATTCAATTCAAATCTCTTCTTCATAATAGATTAATGTAACATGCTCAAGTCAACAATATGAAGCCATAGACTCATTAATAAGTTACCCAATGTATACCTTATCCTTATCTGTCATATTCCTCTTTTCCTTATGTAGATATCTCATTTCTTCACCTTTTCTTCCTTCTATAGATATTCAAATATTTGTAACTATCATGATAAATATAGTCAAGACTAGTTGACATCAATGACAACATATTGACTGATTTAATCATCTTACATCTCAGTTTAATAGCTCGGTGATATCTAACCATCATTCCTTCAGTTCATCTAGATATTCAATTAGTTGTAGGTCATCATATATATATATATATATATATATATATATATATATATATATATATATATATATATATATATATATATATATATATATATATATATATATATATATATATATATATGTATGTATGTATGTATGTATGTGTGTGTGTGTGTGTGTGTGTGTGTGTGTGTACACACACACAAACACACACACACACACACACACACACACACACACACATATATCTATCTATATGTATGCATATGTATATATGTATCTATTTATGTATATGTATATGTATATATATGTATATATGTATCTATTTATATATATGTATATGTGTGTGTGTGTGTCTGTGTGTGTGCGTGCGTGTGTGTGTATATATATATATATATATATATATATATATATATATATATGTATGTATGTATGTATGTATGTATGTATGTATGTATGTATGTATGAGAAAGGAGACAGGTCTGTACTTGAGACATGCTCTCACAAACCATTACTAATCCTTTCTTATTGATTCACAAACTGATACACTTGTTGTTCATTATTAATTTACACAACGATTCTAGAATAAGATCAATATTGGTTATCGATTCATTAGCATGAACAATTATTAATCGATACTCATTATCAATGATATGAATAATATCATTTATAGTATATTAAATATCATTATTATGATTAATTAGATAATTATATTAATAATATGAGAATATATTAATTTTCTCAATTATGAATGTATGTATATATAGCAATATATATAATAATAATATCTATTATTAAATTATATATATTCGTATATGTATGTATGTACATATTTTAAACTAATCTCATAATATTTTAATATGTCATTCATTTATAATTATATATATGATAAATTATATTATTTATAATTTATCTGACCGATGCTATAATCATTAACACTCCCTCTTAGCTAGGGAGGATAAACATGTAATATAACAATCGATCAAAAGATTTTAATCATTTGATATCTTGAGTATTGGCCTATCAGAATGTCAACACATGACATTCACCAAATACTCTGAGTATTGGCCTATATTAGAACATCAACATATGATATTCACCGAGTACTCAATAAGGTATTGGCCTACAAAATATCAAAATATGATATTCACCAAATACCTATCATATATCTACACAAACAACTCATAGACCATAAATTTAATGACATCTAGCACTTTGTTGTTGATTTACAAGATATATCTATACAAACAACTTATATACCACTAATTTAATGACATCTAACTCTTAGTTGTCGATTTAATCTATCATGATTTGTTTTAACATTATAAATAATGTATATCATGATTTAAGTTATTATAAGATTGTCAACTTCCAATAACTTCTACAAATACAAGTAATAATCATTTGGAAGTCATTACTTCCTCATGATATACATAGGAGGTAGGCCCATTAAAATCATATAGTCACACATATGGACTTTTGAACTCCCTCTGAATATCAATCATCTGATCTCCTCATCAATAATACTTCTAATGGATAATTAGACTTCTTCTCAATATGACATCAATTCTCCTTTTTCCTACAAAGAATCCTCAGAAAAGATCTAGGCAAATAGCTCATAAAAATGATTTTAAATTTAGATAAATACAATACAGTAATTTGGTATTCTCTGACTCCATCTCAGAATTTGTAATCATGCCAAATTCACTTTAAAATGTTCCACATTGGTGAAAATGATAGAACTCCCTCTTAATCTAATATTTCACACGTATTATGGATTTAGTATACAAATTTCTCTAAGTTTGAATTAGATGTGATGACTTTAGTAAAAGATGCTTGATGTCTGAGTCTATCAGAGCATTTTGTTGTTGAGTGACCATATTTATCACATCTGAAGTAGTGCATTTTAGAGTAGTCTATATATTTTATTTTCCCTTTGAATTTTGGTTTCTTCCTTTTATCAACTTGAGTTGCGAGAACCTGAATATCTTCATTAGAGGGTTCTTCACTAATTCCTCTAGATATTAGATTACACTCTTCTTGAATGCAGTCAGCTTTTAGTCGATCAAATTTGGGAAGTTTGGAGAGAGCACTTATTCCTTGTTTGAAGTTTTCCCAGGACTTAGGGAGTCCATTTAAAGTCACCATAGTTAACTCTTTACCGTCATAGATGTGACCAATTTTTGACAATTGGTTTCTTAATTTTGTTATCCTCCTTAACTATGAGGTGATAGTCTCTCCCTTTCTCATTTTCATATTAGAGAGTTGATTTTTAAGAGTAAGAATCTTGCTATTATTATTGATGTCATACATATTTTATAGGGATTTGAACATTTCATATGCAGAGTTTAATTTTGTTATAATAGGTACTAGATGATTTTTCACTCCATCTACTAATAGTTCTATTGCTCTAGCATTTTTCTTTTCCCATTTTCTCTTCTCGTCATTCTCAATAGATTTAGGAGGATTTTCAAAGATAGTCTTTAAATCATTCTTTTTTAGTATAAGCATCATTCATAGTTTCCAAGATTTAAAATTTGAAGCACTGTCAAGTCTATCTTTGAGTCTGATTCCATTCACTATTTTGTGAGTACAAGTAAATTCCAAAAGAATATAAATTTATAAAGAATCATGATTTGGTCTTCCTTTAATTTAATCAGATCTTCCTTCGAGTGTTTGGACTTCTAATGAAGGAACCTAGCTCTGATACCATGTTAAATATTGTGATCAGATTGTAAGTGCAACTTTATTTTCTTAGTTTTATCTATAAGTCCGATAATGAATTTTCTTCATGTAGATTTGTAGCACTGTGAGAAGATGATATTATTAAAGTTTATGTAATGATGATATGAGTGTGATCATCTTATCAATATTGATCTACAATGGATATCTACTATGGAATCTCACTATTCAATATTGATATCAATATCAACATGATTAAATATTATAGTTTAATATAAAATCCACCGATATGTAAAGAATATTGTATGTATATTTTTCCTTTATCTATTTTTTGTACAATTTTAATATGAATCCATTCACAATATATATAAGAAAGGAGACATGTCTCCCATAGGGACATGTCTCCGTGTGGACATGGTTCATGTGGAGACACATTTATATGTGAGACATTCTCTCACAAACCATTACTAATCAATGCTTATTGAGTCACAAATCGATACACTTTCTATTCATTATTAATTTACACATCAATTAGAAAAAGATCAATATTGGTTATCGATTCATTAGCATGAGCAATTAATAATTGACTCATTATCGATGATATAAATAATATCATTGACAACATGATAAATATCATTAGCATGATTAATTAGATAATTATATTAATAATATGAGAATATATTAATTTTCTCAATTATGAATGTATGTATGTATATATATATATATATATATATATATATATATATATATATATATATATATATATATATATATATATATATATATATATATATATATATATATATATATGTATATGTATATGTATGTGCATAGCTTAATCTAATATCATAATATTAATATCTCATTCATTTATAATTATATACGATAAAACATATTATTTATAATTTATCCAACTTATGCTATAATGGTGCAGGAGCACCTAGATTAGCCTCCATTGTTTAAATATTTTTGGCTTGTACTTGACTCTAGCCAAGTCAAGAGGATAGGTTAGTTTTCTTGAAGACCTTAGAAGGTCATTTTCAATGTTGGCTAAGTGAATTGGTCATTAGGACTAAAGTCACTAATTAGCCATTGTTTGTTGTTATTTCAATTTCCTAGTACTAGGACCTTAGCTAAGGTTTACCAGTCTTAAATGTGTTCTAAAAACATATAGTTGTTGTAAAGATGCCATATGGTCATAAATGGCCTTGGATCCTAAAAAAAAAGGATGTTAGGAGTCCTAGAATATAACATCATGGCATTAATCAAAGATGCCAATTGTTGCAAAGAAGTTTTCATGACAACATTTGCAATTATTGCAAATATTGCATGCAACTCGGATAGCTTTGAATCCCCTAAACTTTAGGAGGTGGGGAATCGGCCAAAAGGACCTACAATGAAGGAGATGACATCTAATGTAAGACAAGACTTGAATCTTTAATAGTTAGTTTCATTGTAATAGTTTTTGAAGTAAGTGAATAGAGCTCTGCAAGTTTTTAACAGTGAATACCTGGCATTTTGTGTTGATAGTCGAGCTTAATGGATTGAAAGACCAAATCTATTGGTTATTTAGTGTTCTATAGGTATTTTTTGGACTTTTTGATTTGAGGTCTTTTTCTTGCTGGTTTTTAGAGTTTTAATTCGGGTGTTTAGACTAGTTTTATTTTGACCAGTCCATACATTCATGGCTCCCCCATGAAATCTAGCCATGGAAAATGCCTAAGGGTAGATGGAATTTTTAGGAGAGTAAATAGTGTACATAAGTCTAGGATTAGGAAGTGTCAAAGTGTGGAGAGCTATTTTTACCATTACGCCCTAGGTGAGCAGACAGGAGCCCGGTTAGTGGTCTAACAATGAAGATTTGAAGACTTTATGTAGGGTTGTATAAAACAGTACTGCTCCAGGACTTTTTTGAGTAGGTGTTCACCATATCTAACCATCCTATGCAGATTGAGACCATACCAATCACCAAGGTTTGGGTTAGAGCAAGATTTCTAATAGGAACTAGACTGTACTAAAAACTAGGTCATTTAGCCCTATTTTTCCTTGTTTATAGGAAGGAGGTGTACGGAGGCTTCCAAGATCTAAAAGTTCAATATTATCTAACTAAAGCCAAAAGGGTATTCATAATACTAAATTTTTTTGTAGGTTGTTTGGGGAATTTGAGCAAGAAAGGGCAAAAGCCATAGAAAAAAGCTACTAGAATTAGGCCTATTTTTAAGGTCTCCTATGGTGAACTAGTGAAGTTGATGGAAAAATGATGCAAGATCCTTCCAAAATGAGTCAAATAGGAAAGGATATGAACAATTTCATAAGGAAGAAAGTCCTTGCAATGAAGGATGACAATAGTGAAGGTTTAGCACTTAGAGCCTTCTATGTGAGTGTGAAGAAGAATACTATAGGGTGTTAGTCTTCTAAGGTTAAGCGCAAAGGATGAAACTCTCAATGAGGAGTTAGGATTGGGATTAGTTAATCACCTAAACCAATTAGGACCTAGGGGAGACTAGGGTCCAAGAGGAGACAAGCTAGGTCTCTTGAGAAGCAGTGCAAGCACACCTTGGAACACTCACATCATATTGGTATTAGAGCTTGAATTGATCAGGCTTGTGGTTGATGTTGCAGTCTCTTCAATTAGTAGGAGAAAATACACTAGGTAGAACTGTTATACACTAAGTTTGAACCCTTGTTTCAAGCTCTCGTAGTTTTAATAACCTAGTATAACATGGGAATCATCTCTAGGTGTGGGAACTATGCTAACTGAGATGAGGCCTCCAGGTTTTAGGCTGGTTCCTCTTGGATAATCACCTTAATTTGCTTCTAGACATGAAAAGTAAAACTTTTGAGGGAAAGGGATAGAAGGAATGCTTGGAAAGGGAAAATGACTGAAAGCAAACTAGCTACTAGGTGATACACCAAAATTAGGGTTTGGATCTCAGTATAGAGGATGAAAATAATGAACAACTTAGGTCTAGGAGATCAAAACTCACTAAATAGGCCTGCATAAGTGTTTCATAGGAGGGCCTGAACATAAGACACAAACTATGACTTGCAAGCAGACATTCACCTCTACAAATCGGTGTAGGATTGAGACAAGATTGTTAGGGGCCTGGAGTATACCCACAAAAACATCTAAATCAGATCAAACACAACAACACACATAATTATAGAAAGTAAGAGGGATCAGGAACCCTAAGATACCACCAAAAACATCATATACTTTGATTCAATAAGAGATAATTTAGACAAGGAAGCATAGGGATAGAAAAGATGTCCAAAATACCTCTACAATATCTGAATCATCAATGAAAGATTTAGAACTATATAAGCCAGAGGGTGGAAATGATACCACAGATGACCCTTAAGAAAAATGAAATTCTTTTACAATTGTCCAACTGTGAGCCCTAAGGCTACAAAAAAGAACTATATATAACTCAATTGCACGCAGGAAGGAGTCAAAAACCTAACTAGGGTTACATGGTTTTACAATTCAATAATCAAACCCTAGCTGCCCTTTTAGTACAATTACATTATGTAATTCTAAAAATATCCTAGCTGATCAGATATGTCTATATCCTTGCGTACACATCTCCTTACTGAGTCCACTTGTAGACACATCAACCTCGACTCAACTGCCCACCTACAACTCCACTAAGCCATGAAGGCTTCAAATTCAATCATATTTCCATGGGAGCGGTACTGCTTGAATGATGGCACCAACTCTTTCTAGGACTACCTAGCATGAAAACATAGCAAAGGACCCTGCAAATGCTAGCCAACAGTCATCTCCATCATTCTCACAACCACCACCATCCTAAGAAATCAATTCCCGAGCTATTTGACGTCGTGCATGGCTGAAAGAATGCAAAACCCTCACAGAGACATTTGAATTTTGAAATATAATGGCTAGCGGAAATTTTTTAAATGTAATCGTTAATGAGGAACCTTTCCCAGTAGATGAACGGCTGTGATGCACTCGATAATAGCCTAAACTTCCCCCTTGAAAAGTCAATGTCCACCTTGGCATGCTTGGACCAATGAGAATCAACCACGTCAGCACACCTGTCATTTTTGCCCCACCTCAAGCTTTTTCCTTCTTAAGTCATTCAGCGACTACACGACCGAAGAATTTTCTCTAAGTCATGAAGAACTTCTCATAACCCTGGTCTGGTTAAGTGACTACGTGAACAAAGCAGTCTCTAAATTTCTAAGTCTTTCGGCTAACCCTGGTTAAGTCCAGTGAACAAGAGAGAACCCCTAGCTGCTAATTCGTAGAATACTTCACTAAACCCTGGGCCCATTCACCACTTGGCAATATTTCATTCACCCCAACTGTCTCATCAACAAACACCTTGGTAGGCTCTGACAATGGACCCACTGGCAACTGGATTCCAATCCAGCGGCGGGCACATGATCTCATGGCCCTCAAATATTCTTTCAGATCATGTGCTAGCCATTGATCCCTTTAGAACTGGGACTACACAACACATTAGATCCTCAAAAAAATCCTCATTATCATAGAGTAGCCAATCATATGCAAATATATCAGTGCCAGGTAGCACATCAGACCCACGACCTAGAGATTCTCATCGGATGATTATCGCATGATCTCATAGGGTCAAATGATTCTATGAGATCATATGACCACCGTAGATCTTTATCTTTCTGACACATCTGTAGACCTTCTGATATGGTCCCACTAACAAATCCAAGCTATCATCTAGCCAACCAATAATAAACTAGCATGTTAGAAACTGAGGTCCCACCTGACAGAGCCCAGAAATAAAATAGGATCAACGGTGGGCACATGATCTCACATGTCAGAAAAGCTCCTTCAGATCATGTGCCAGCCATTAGATCATCATCGACTGACAACCTGTCAGGCCCACGCTGACATGGCACTGAATCACAAGCCTTAACCAATCACAAATGCACAACTCAGACAACGTGGTAGGACCCATTGACAAATGAACACTGTAGGCAGGAAGATCGACGATTGTCACAAGATCTCATGGTATCTTTCAAAGCCATGAGATCATGCGACAACTGTCAAATCTAGAATCTTGATCTGGTTGTTGAACCAAGACCGCCAACCGAAACGGTAACCGCTCGTGGGATCACTAAATGTTAAGGGGTTGACCACCGGGAATCAGAGACTTGGCGACTGAAGGAAATAAAGTGCACATGGAAATTGATGGAACTTAAGTGGTCGATAAAGTTAAGTACAAATTAGAATAGAGCCCTAGGGTTTTTAGACACAATGGCTAGTTTTATGAATTTTTAAGGGTTTTGCACCTAGCCAGAGACCTAGAAACCATTGCAGAGACCAGAGAGAAGTAGATAAAGCCATGAAAATTTTTGGAGCTTCTCACATGATTGAGGAGATGAAAATATGACATAAAAACCCAGGCCAAATTTGAATGGAAGGAAAATTAGGGCAACATTTTGGCAATTTTTGCTGAATGTCAGCCTGCTAGACAGGGAAAACCAGTGGCCTATAAACAATCCATTGGGCATGAGGTCATCTTCTGAGCACAAAAAAATTGATAGAGGGACAAAACTTGAAACAGATGGATGAACCTATGCACGAGCACTTCTTGAAAAGTAGGAAACTAACCTAGAAAATAGGAAGAAAGAAGGAAAGCACTTTATAGAATTTATAGAGAGGGATTAACCTCAAAGCAGGGCTTCAAGTGCAATCCATTTAATGAGATTGGCAAGGCATCTCCTTCAAGAGTTGATAGCTAAAAAGCATTAGGCCCCTTGCACTCTATTATAACAAATGGTCCACCCCAAAATGAATCAAATTTTGTATGTCTGCTAGGCTTGGATCTGAACTCATCCCACTTGAGGACTACATCTCCAACTTTGAAACTTCTAACTCTGGCTCTTTTATCAAAACTTTTCTTTGTTTGGATCTGATGGAATTCCATATCTTTTATGGATTTGTCTCTAATTTCCTCTAACTCCATGAGCTGAACATACCTTATTTGTAAGGGATCTCCTTCTTCAAACAAGGCATATTGAGTGGCTAAGTCTAGGGCTGGTAACTCAGTTGAGATGGACAACTTGGCCTCTCTGCCATACACTAGCACATAAGGATAATTCCTAATGATCTTCTTTGGGGTAATTTTGTCTAACCACAAGGCAGACCTGAGTTTAGTAGGCCAATCCCTCTGGTTGTCTTGGAGAATCTTCTTGATTATCCTAATCAAGTTCTTATTTGTTGACTCTAGTAAACCATTGCCTTGGGGATAATAATTGGAACTGGTATTTAGATAGATGCCATTCTTGACTGCCCACTCTGAGACTTTGAGGCCTGTGAATGCTAGTGCATTATCTGAAATTATGGAATCAGGAGTGCCAAACCTATGAACTATATCATCATAAAAACTTAATACAACATTCTCATTGGCTTCTTTTAATGCAACTACCTCTATCCATCTGGTGAAGTAATCAGTTGTAGTGATTATCCATTTATGTCCTACACTAGATGGAGGATTAATCATGCTAATGAAATCTATACCCCACTTCATAAAAGGTTTCTATGTTCTAACTGGCTGTAGGGGCAAGGCTGCAAGCCTTTCCTTTCCTATGAACATGGTACACTTGATGCATTTCCTCACATACTCATGACTATCCTTGAAAATAGATGGCCAGTAGTATCCAGCCCTCATGATTTTAAAAGCAGTAGTCCTAGGAGAAAAGTGACCTCCAGAAGGTCCATCATGAAACTCAAATAGGATGTCTACTATCTTTTCTAAATCTATGCATCTTAAAAGGACACCACTGTGATCCTTTCTGAAAAGAACTTCATCTATCAGCATAAAAGGAATAGATTGCAATCTATAGTATCTTCTTTTTGCTGAATCCAAACCTGTAGGACATTGTCTTATCTTCAAGTAATTGATCATATTAGGCAACCAGCTTGTTGCCTTGGCTTGTTCTTCTGTAGAATGCACCACCAGAGATACATCTATTGTTTCTAATTTCTTTGAACTTTCATCCCCTGCCAAATGTTCACAAAGACCTCTTCCTCTAACTAGATTGGTGGTTTGAATATCTATGTCATATTCCATCGCCTTGGTGATCCAACCAGCTCTTTTCTCATTTAGGTCCTTGGAAAGCAAAAATTATTTGACATTTGGATGAGTAACTTTCAAGTGTACCTTGCTATTGGTCAATAGATATCTTAACTTTTTAAGGCTCTTCACCACAAAAAGTACATGTTTTTCTACAAAAGAGTATCTCTGTTCATACTCTTCTAAACCTTTGCTAAAGAATGCAATAGGCTGCTCCAATCCATTTGAATTTTCTTGAGTCAACATTGAAAATATAGCATCATGACCCTCATAAGCATAAAGGATAAAATCCTTACTTAAATTTAGGTTTAAGAGGGTAGGAGCTCTATTAAGGCCTATTTGATAGCTTGGAAATTAACTCTCCCTTCTTTGGTCCAACTAAAAGCTGAAATCTTCTTTAACATGGCTGTCAAAGGCTTGAGTAAATCTACAATGTTAGGCAAGAACCTCCTAACAAAATTAATCTTTCCTATGAAAGATTGGAGACTTTTCTTATGATGTGGAAATGGTAGCTCTAAGATGGTTATAATTCTCTCAGGATCTACTGTGATCCCTTCTTTGGATACTACATATCACAATAATTTTCCTTCATGGACTACAAACACACATTTCTTGGGATTAAGAGATATCCCAAATTCTCTACACGTTTCAAAAATATTCCTCAAATGTTTGATATGGTCTGCTGCATGCTTAGAATAGACAGTTATGTCATCCAAGTAGACTAGTACAAACTTGTACATTAGGCTCTTAAAGGCCATATCCATTGCCTTTTGAAATGTAGCACCTACATTTGACAAACCAAAGGGCATCATTTGATAAGCCATGGTTCCCCACTTGGTTGTAAATGTAGTCTTATATTGATCCTCTTCATTCACTAAGATCTGATTGTATCCTGAATAGCCATCCAATAATGAAAATCTCTCAGATCCAGAGACACATTGTAAGATTTTTTCCATAGAGGGTTGTGGATGGTGGTCTTTTAAAGAGGCCCCATTAAGATCCCTAAATTCAACACATAACCTCAGCTCCCCATTCTTCTTCCTGACAGGAACAAGGTTGGAAACCCAACTAGTATGCTTGATGGGGTAGATGATACCACTTTCTATCAATTTGAGCACTTCCTTATGCATAAGTGGCTCAATTTTAGGATTAAGAGGCCTTTGCTTTTGCCTTACTAGTTTGGCATTTGGTTCTAATTCAATAGTGTGTTGAGAAAGAGTAGGATCAAAACCTTTGAGGTCTTCATACTAGCATGCAAATACATCACTGAATTCTTTGAATAATTAGTTGTAAGCTTGCTTTTCCAATTCAGTGTTCACTTTTCCAAATTGTAAGCTCTTACCTAGTTCCAACTCTAATTCAACACAATGTTCTTGTTGAACTACCAGGCTAGCTTTGCTTCTCTTAACTTCATCATTCTTGTTGAAGATAGTCTCTAAGGTGACAAGATCTCTAGGAATCTTATTAGACTTAAGTTGTATCACTTGATCACCATAGTTTTGTGATAGCCTATCTTGATTACGCTCTAAAAAAACATCTTCTTCAAACAAGAATTGTAGAATTTGTTCATCATTGTCAAACACCTACCAATTGACATCATTATCAGGAATAGAGGGTCTGACAATCACTTTGATATGATGTTGATCTATTTCTTTTGAAATGCTGTTTGGAATATCATACTGAGATCCAACAATAGCTAACCTATCTGCATTTTGATTTATCTTCCTAGGGATAGCAACAATATTGAAAGCACAAAAATATTCAATTGCATCCCAAACTCTATGTTTGTATGCTCTCATGGTGTCATTCTTGGTTTCACTTATCCCTCTTACTTGGCTAACAACTAACTCACTATCACCATAAACCTTTAGGGCCTTAAGCCCTCTTTTTCTAGCCCACTCTAGTCCGTTGACTAGACTTTCATACTCTGCAGTATTGCTAGTGCAGGAGAAACTGAATCTAAAGGTGGTATAATACCTTTCTCCTTTTGGGGACACTAACATAGCACCACCACCAGAACCATGTCTACTTCTAGCTCCATCAAAAAATAGTTCCCAAACCTAATTGCTCTGATCCTCTGAATCAGTGTCTTCTTTGAAAAGGCTTGGCTCTATGGATCCACTTTCTTGTATCAAATAACTTCCCAAACCAAAATCTCAAACAGGATTTTCTTGAGCCTCTCAAGCTCTTTCATCTAGAAGAATATCAGGGATACTTTCTATCTTTGTGTCTGCTTCACTAATTGTTTGGAAGTCATTGTTATCAAATATGGGGCAGTTTGCATTGATGGTATTGGACACATATGGTTCTATATGGTGTGCTGCCAATGGTTCTGACTTAATGGTGGCCTTGGTCCCATACCTTGTATGAAATAGAGTGAGACTAGTTAGAAGATAGATAGCCTCCTATCTTAGCTATAAACTCCCTTGACAAACATATGGAAAATAAAGCAGGGAGATCTATGATATATATATCAAGGAGGATGGAGAAATTAGGACTAGCATGTAAGTTTAGACTAGTATCCTTAGCCACACCTATAGTATTGACTGAGGATCCATCAAGTTGTGTGACCTTCTTTTGGAAGGGTTCATATTTCAGTCCTAATTGGTCAACTACTTTCTTGAGCATTACAGTGCTAGTAGCTCCACTATCTACCATGAAATTATGTACTAAAGATTTTCCAATAATTAGAGATACATAGAAGGGAGGTGGCTTTGAATTCCTACCTTGCATGGTATTAGCCTTGGAGTTGCTACTTGGAGCCTCCTTTTCTTGATCAGTGTTAACTAACACTAGCTTTGCAACTTCTTTTGCAGGTTGAGGAGTTGTCACTTCTGTCATGGCCTTCTTCAAGATTTCAAACTGTCCTCGAAGAGCCAAAGAGTCCCACATAGACATGGTGACATTCACCTTCTTCATGTTGTCTACAATATTAAAAGATTTCACAATGTGTACTCTCTATTTTTCTTTCACTATGATGGGCTCTACTTCTTTAGAATGTTGGCCTTCTTTGCCTGTGATGATAGGACCCTCCTTAGGTGTGATGTGATTAGCTTGTTGCAGTGGCTCTGTAGATGTAGTGGCTTTGACATTGGAATCTTCTCTTTCCATGTCTTGAGCTCTCCTTTTTGCTCTTATATAGGCTACAAAAGCAGCTTCATCATTGACTCTATTGAAGTTTGGTTGCTCCCAATTGAAAAGAGAAGTCTCATTCTCTTGTGATTCTTGTTGGGGAACTGACCCACTAGATGAATCCTCTAATTGAGCTTGTGAGGCATTTTGAACCATTAGAGCTTGGTTCATCCATCCATTCAAACATGTAGCCTGATTATGAGGCTGATTACAAGGAAAACACCATTCATTATCTATAGCCACATTGTTTTGACTATCCACCATATCCCTCACTGGATTTGCAGAATTTAGAGGTGTAGGGTTATATGGTTGGAATGGTCTTTGATTAAAACTTTTTCTTTTTCCTTGATAGCCTCCTTGGTATGGTGGCCTATTTTGCTGATAAGGCTATCCTTGATTTTGATATTGCTGATTAGGACCTTGGCCTTGTGGCTGAAAGGGTGGCCTGATTCCTTGACCTTGTTTCTTCAAATTTGTGACCTCTTTAGTTAAGGTCTACAACAAGTTTTTCATCTCCTACTGACTGCTCTATTGGTTATTCTTTATCTCTTGTAACTCTTGAGGAAAACTAGTTGTTAGCTCTTGACCACTAGTACTAGCCTGAGGTGCTAATATACTAGGAATAGGGGTAAATGGGGGTACTTGTGCAGGTTCAGTGGGTTGAAGGCTAGGAAAGATGGGCATTGGTGGCCTTCTAGAAATCACGCTTTCTTGCATTAAATAGTTCTTGGCCCTGACAGTTATGTCAAAAGCTTGATGTAAGGAAGTACCACCCATAGATTGGATCATGACAGAAATTTGCCCATTCAAACTTTGTAAGTAATATAGAAAAGCATGGTTAGCTAATGGTCTCATAGAAACTAGAATTCTATTCCATGTTTTGAGGAATCTACTATTGTAATCTGTCATTTGCTCTTGAGGGTCTCTTTTAATGGTTGTTAATTTCTCAACTAGGGACAAGTTATCTGATTTATCCTCAAAATGCTTACTTAATGCATCCCCTAATTCATCCCATGAAGTAATAGAACCAACAGTTAAATTTATAAACCATTCAAGAGCCTTAGCTTTTAGAGAAGCTACTAATAATTTTGTTGCCACATCCTCTTGACTAATATTATGTATGCTGCAGATGGTGGTCACATCTCTTATGTGTTCAAAAGTAGTTGTGTACTCTTCACCTGTGAAATCAGGTACACTTTTTAGTGCCACCAAGGGCACATCATGATGTTGATAAAATACCAAGGGACTTCCTTGGTTGAATGGTGCAAAGGAAAATTTCCTAGCCATTGTAGGAGTTGGAATCTGAAGATTAACAACTATGTGAGTTGTATTTGCTGCTGGATTTGAATCCTCTTCTAGATCTCTGGTTAGAGATCTACCTCTCCTTCTGGAATGAAAGAGAAAAGGTCTCCTTTCTGAAGTATCAGGAAGCATTGACTAAACTCTCCTTGCAGGGGATGTTCTTTGAGTTGACCTACCTTTGTGACTTCTTCTTGAGGGCAACTCTGAAAACTTAGTGGGCTTTGAGCTCCTAGTCTCAATCTTTCTCATTAACTTTAAACAAGGTTAGCCCTGATATTTGAAATCAGTGGAGTCACCAGATATACTTGATAGAAAAACCTCTAAAATTCTATAATATGCAATCTATATATCAGAGATAGCATATCTTTCAAACAATGAACTTCTTTGTAGTCCCACCGGGCATGCTAGAATTGTTATACACTAAGTTTGCACCCTTGTTTCAAGCTCTCATAGTCTTGATAACCTAGTATAACATGGGAATCATCTCTAGGTGTGGGACCTATGCTAATTGAGATGAGACCTCCAGGTTCTAGGCTGGTTCCTCTTGGATAATCACCTTAATTTGCTTCTAGACATGAAAAGTAAAACTTTTGAGGGAAAGGGGTAGAAGGAATCCTTGGAAAGGGAAAATTACTGAAAGCAAACTAGCTACTAGGTGATACACCAAAATTAGGGTTTGGATCTCAGTATAGAGGATGAAAATAATGAACAACTTAGGTCTAGGAGATCACAACTCACTAAATAGGCCTGCATAAGTGTTTCATAGGAGGGCCTGAACATAAGACACAACCTATGACCTACAAGCAGACATTCACCTCTGCAACTTGGTGTAGGATTGAGACAAGACTGTTAGGGGGCTGGAGTATACCCTCAAAAATATCTAAATCAGATCAAACACAATAACACACATAATTATAGAAAGCAAGAGGGATCAGGAACCCTAAGATACCACCAAAAACATCATATACTTTGATTCTATAAGAGATAATTTAGACAAGGAAGCATAGGGATAGAAAAGATGTCACAAAATACCTTTGCAATATCTGAATCATCAATGAAAGATTTACAACTATATAAGCCAGAGGGTGGAAATGATACCATAGATGACCCTTAAGAAAAATGAAATTATTTTACAATTGTCCAACTCTGAGCGCTAAGGTTCCAAAAAAGAACTATATATAACTCAACTACACGCAGGCAGGAGTCAAAAACCTAACTAGGGTTACATGGTTTTACAATTCAATAATCAAACCCTAGCTTCCCTTTTAGTGCACTTACATTATGTAATTCTAAAAATATGCTAGCCGATCAGATATGTCTATATCCTTACATACACATCTTCTTACTGAGTCCACTTACAGACACATCAACCTCGACTTAACTACCCACCTGCAACTCCACTAAGCCATGAAGGCTTCAAATCTGATCATATTTCCCTGGGAGTGGTATTGGTTGAATGATGGAGCCAACTCTTTCTAGCACCACTTGGCATGAAAACAGGGCAAAGGACCCTACAAACACCAGCCAATAGTCATCTCCATCATTCTCACAACCATGATCATCCTAAGAAATCAATTCCTGAGCTACCTGATGTCATGCATGGCCAAAAGAATGCAAAACCCTCGTAGAGACATTTGAATTTTGAAATATAACAGCTAGCGACAAATTTTAAAATGTAACCGTCGATGAGAAACCCTTCCCAGTAGATGAATAGCTATGATGCACTTGAAAACAGCCTAAACTTCCCCCTTGAAAATTCAATGTCCACCTCGGCACGCTTAGACCAATGAGAATCGAGCTCATCGGCACACTTGTCATTTTGGCCCCACCTTGAGATTTTTCCTTCTTAAGTGATTCGATGACTACGTGACTGAAGACTTTTCTCTAAGTTGCAAAGAACTTCTCATAACCCTGGTCTGGTTAAGCGACTACGCGATCAAAGCGGTCGCTAAATTTCTAATTCTTTCGGCTAACCCTGGTTAAGTCCAGTGAATAAGAGAGAACCCCTAGTTGCTGATTCATAGAATACTTCACTAAACCCTAGGCCCATTCACCACTTGGAAATATTTCATTCACCCTGACTGTCTCATCAGCAAACACCTTGGCAAGCTCTGACAATGGACCCACTGGGAACTGGATTCCAATCCAATGGTGGGTGCATGATCTCATGGCCCCTGAATATTCTTTCAGATCATGTGCTAGCCACTGATCCCTTTAGAACTGGGACCCCATGACACATTAGATCCTGTGACAAATCCTCATCATCATAGAGCAGCCAATCATATGTGAGTATATCAGCGCCAGGTAGCACATCAGACCCATGACCCAGAGATTCTCATCGAATGGTTGTCGCATGATCTCATAGGGTCAGAAGATTCTATGAGATCATACAACCACCATAGATCTTTGTCTTTCTGACACATCCACAGACCTTTTGACACAGTCGCACTAACAAATCCAAGCTGTCCTTTGGCCAACCAATAATAAACTAGCACGTCAGAAACTAAGGACCCACCTGATAGAGCCCAGAGATAAAGTAAGATCAATGGTGGGCACATGATCTCATGTGTCAGAAAAGCTCCTTCAGATCATGTGCTAGCCACTAGATCATCATCGACTGACAACTTGTCAGGCTCACGCTGACATGGCACCAAATCACAAGCCTTAACCAATAACAAATGCACATCTCAGACAACATGGCAAGACCCACTGACAAATGAACACTACCGGCAGGAAGATCGACGATCGTCACAAGATCTCATGGGATCTTTTGAAGCCATGAGATCATGCGACAGCCATCAAATGTAGAATCTTGATCTGGCCACTGAACCGAGATCACCAACCGAAATGGTAACCGCTCACAGGATCGCTAAATGTTAAGGGGTTGACCGCTAGGAATCAGAGACTTGGTGACTAAAGGAAATAAAGCACACATGGAAATTGATGGAACTTAAGTGGCTGATAAAGTTAACTACAAATTAGAATGGAGCCCTAGGGTTTTTAGACACAATGGCTAGTTTTATGAATTTTTAAGGGTTTTGCACCTAGCCAGAGACCTAGAAACCATTGCAGAGACTAGAGGGAAGTAGATAAAGCCATGAAATTTTTTGGAGCTTCTCACAGGACTGAGGAGATGAAAATATGACATAAAAACCAAGGAAAAATTTGAATGGAAGGAAAATTAGGGAAACAAGAACCATGGTGACTAATGCTGAAATTAGCCAAGAAGGTTGAGGAACAAGAGGAAGATAACCAATTGCTAAGGAAAAGACTAGCTCAAATGGAGCAGCTCTTGGGTTAAGTCCAAGACAAAGAAGATAAGGTCAAGGATAAGATTGACCAAAAGGAAGAATTTGAAGCAAGGGATAAGGAATTAGAGTTGGAGGAAGAAGCACCAACACCTAACCCTATTCTTCTTGAAGATCCATTCTTAAAGGCACTAAAAGCATTGGGTGCTAAAGCTTTGGAAGGTGTGCCACTATTTAGTGGACAAATGGTTCTAGATTCAGTTGTGGATTGGATAGATAGCATTGAGAACCATTTTGAATGTGATGGTATCTTTGAGGCACAAAAAGTTGTGGTGGCCAAGTCTAGACTAAGGGGTTCAACTCTTACTTGGTGGAAGTTTGTGCAAACTAAGAGGGAGAAGGATGGAAAAGGTCCTATAATGACATGGAAGGGTATGGTATCCAAAGTAAAGAAAACCTACCTTCCTAATGATTATGAAGTTCAACTTCAAGGGCTATTAATAGGATAACCATAAGGTATAGGTTTCCTATCCCTAGGATTGAAGACTTGATGGACTGTTTAGGTGAAGCAAAGTACTATAGCAAGATATACTTGAAGAGTGGCTATCACCAAATAAGAATTCATGAAGGAGATGAGTGGAAGATAGCCTTCAAGACCAATGAAGGGCTTTATGAATGTCTTGTCATGCCATTTGGTTTGTCCAATGCCCCTCCACATTCATGAGTCTTATGAATGAAGTCCTCAAAGACTACATAGGAAAATTTGTAGTTGTATATCTAGATGATATACTGGTTTTTAGCAAGACAATGAGTGAGCATCTAGAACATCTTGATATTTTTTTCAAGAAACTACATGAGGAGAAGTTGATGATCAACTTGGAGAAGTGTGAGTTCATCAAAACAAAGCTAGTGTACCTTGGTTTTGTCTTGTCACATGGTAATTTGAAAATGGACAAAAGAAAAGTGGAGGCTATCATGAATTGGCCTACTCCAAGGATAGCAACAAAGGTAAGAAGTTTTCATGGCCTTGCACAATACTATAGAAAGTTTATAAAGTAATTTAGTGCAATTTGTGATCCTATGTTGGATATTATCAAAGGAGGAATGAAAACCAAGTTTGTTTGGAATGAAGATGCTAACAAGAACTTTGAGTTGTTGAAGGAGAAGATAGCTACCCAACCTATTTTAGGGCTGCCAAGCTTTGAGAAGCTATTCACCATTGAGTGTGATGCTAGAAATGTAGCAATTGGGGCTGTTCTAAGCCAAGAAGGCAGACCGGTGGCTTTCCATTCTGAAAAGTTGAGTGAGGCTAACAGGAAATACTCCTCATATGACCTAAAAATGTATGCATTGGTCCAAGCTCTAAGAAAGTTGAGGCATTACTTTCTTCCTAAAGAATTCATTGTGTATTTAGACAATTAAGCACTTAGTTTCCTAAATTCACAAGAGAAGTTGAGTCACAAGCACATGAAGTGGGTTGAGTACCTACAACCTTACACCTTTAATATCAAGCACAAGAAGGGTGTTCTAAACAAGGTGGAAGATCCATTGTCAAGAAGATCCCTCACACTCCAAGAAATTAAATTTAAAAGCATGGGGATAGCTCATTTCAAGGATCTATATGCAGATGATGAGGACTTTGCTGACATATACAAGGTATGTACTGAATACAAGAATCATTTTCATAGTAGATATGCTGAGTATACTTTGCAAAGTAATCTCTTGTTTAAGGGGAGTCAATTATGTGTTCCTAGAGGATCTATTAGAGAGAATTTGATTCAAGAAAAGCATAATGGTGCTTTGAGTGGCCACTTTGGGATCACTAAGACTCAAGACCTTTTTTCAAGGTTTTACTATTAACCTAGAATGAATCTTGATGTTAGGAGGTACATGGAAAGTTGTGTTGTATGTCAAAAGGACAAGGGCACTTCTACAAATGCTGGTCTTTATCAACCACTACCTATTCCTACTAGGCCATGGGAATGTTTAAGCATGGATTTTGTAGTTGGGTTACCCAAGACTAGACAAGGCATGGATAGTGTGTATGTGGTTGTGGATAGATTTAGCAAGATGGCTCACTTTGTGCCATGCAAGACCACCAATGATGCCACTCAAATAGCTTCTCTATTATTCAAATAAATTTTGAGAATCCATGGGTTACCTATTAGTATTGTGTCAGACAGGGACACTAAGTTTATGAGTCATTTTTGGAAGACTCTTTGGCAAAGATTGGGCACCAACTTATCTTTTGGATCAGCCTACCATCCAAAAATTGATGGTCAGACTGAGGTTGTTAACAGAAGCCTTGGGAATATTCTAAGATGTTTGACTAAGGAGAATGGTTAGCAATGAGATCAGTTGATTGGGAAAGATGAATATACCTACAATGACACCATAAATAGATCAATAGGGAAGAGTCCATTTCAGATAGTTTATGGACTACGTCCTAGAGGTGTCTATGAACTAAGGGATTTGAAAGATGGAGTAAAAGTAAGTGGCTATGCTGATGATTTTGCACATGCTATGAAAGTGGTTCATGAAATATTGAGGAAGACTTTGACAGAGAACACCATGAAAACCAAAGCTAAGGTGGATGAAATTAGAAGGAAAGTTGAGTTTAATGTTTGTGACTTAGTCATGTTGCATCTTAACAAGTCAAGATAGTAGAAGGGAGTCCCTCACAAGATGAAAATGAGGAGGATAGGACCCTATCCTATATTGGCTAAGTATGGTGATAATACCTTCAAGGTTGAATTGTCAAAGGACAGTGGACTGTCACCAATCTTCAATGTTGCAAACTTAGTCCCTTACAAAGGACCACTGCCAGACATAGACCAGAGTCTTGATGATATGATTAGAGATGTGGAAGAGTTGCAATTGCCTACTGCTACTGTCACAGGACGAGACAACATACTGGACACAAGAGTCTATAAAAAGACTAGAACAAAAGAGTATAAGGAACACCTCATCAAGCCGTATGGATAGAGTGATACTGATGCAATATGGATCAAGGAGTCAGAGCTCAAGAGAATGGGGATTGATCCTATCATCATCAACCCAAGGTTGGATTTAACTTCATATTTTGGGGAGGATGGTGCAGGAGCACCTAGGCTAGCCTCCATTGTTTAAATGTTTTTGGCTTGTACTTGACTCTAGCCAAGTCAAGAGGATAGGTTAGTTTTCTTGAAGACCTTAGAAGGTCATTTGAAATGTTGGATAAGTGAATTGGTCATTAGGACTAAGGTCACTAATTAGAAATTGTTTGTTGTTATTTCTGTTGGCCTTTAAACTTGTTCCCACACGGTGCTAGGTTTACACTATGATTGACAAACTGGTTAGTCTTCGCTCCAAAGTCTGACAGGGAAAAAGTGCCAATTGATGAGGATAGAGAGAAATCCTCTTTCTTCTTTGAGCTCCACATTCACTTAGGCAGGTATTGCCTTATCTGCACATTCAAGACACCTCATGACAAACCAAAGGCCTGTAGATAGATTAATGTGGAATAGCAGTCAATCTCCTATAGGTATCCTATACCCCAATGATAAAAAGTCTCATGCAATAGCCCTACTTGCATGGAATGAGACTGAAAGCTAGAGACCTATACTAATAGCAAGAAAGGGAAAGGGTGGAACTGGATGGAAATGATTTGAATGGATAGAAGGGACCCCTGAGATACCCTAAGTCTCACATAGACCAGTAACTTATCCAATGGGCCACAGAGTCAAATACAATATTGCAAGGGACAGCTATGAAACAAGAAAATAATATACCCAATGTGTTGATGCCTAACATCAATCACACACCATGACCAAACCTCAACATAGCACCCACCTGTGTATTTAAGTATGTTATTATCCACTCAAAGGATTTTAACCCTCCCCTTAGAAGAGACCTATAAATAGATAATACATTAACCAGCATCCATTGGAAGACAAGCATGAAATATCTTTAACACCTCAGCTCATACATACATAAACACTAACCCTGAACCAGTTATCTCTACAAAGACAACTCCACTTGGAAACACATAGGCAATACAAGCAGACAAATCAAACACCCTTAATGTATGACTAATGGACTCAGAATTCAAATGGAGATAGTTTGGTAACAGTAAAAATATATTAAATCCTCACACATAAGACAAATCTATTACAATATGTATTGTATTCTCTGAACCAGTAAGAGAAAGAGGAACACTCTATATGCAAAGAGAAGGAGAAAAATCTATAGGAAAAGGACCCTTGACTGGAACTAACAAAATTCAGAACCCTTACACAGTCAAAATTTTGACAATTTATACCATCAGCTACCTTGGAAACCCATAATAGGTTGCAACAAGCTACGGATAGCTAAGGCATAGGTTTACAATGACTAACCACAGAAAAATTCAAAAAAACAACACGTCGGAGGGAAAACTAGCACCAATTTGTCAGAAACAAGAATGATCCACAAGAAAGATAAAGTATTCAAATCTATACCCAGGATCACAAATTCATCATGAAAAATAGTCTGACCAGACCATCAAAACACCTCGAGCCAACAAAAACTATCCTCCCCCACATGGAAAAACACCCTCACAAACACCCATGGCACCGTGGACCACACTGCAAATGGTAAACCAGTCACTTCTTACTAGACAGGGTCATTTCTGCATTAAATTCCATAAAAATGGTACCCTCTATCATTGGAAACACTTTTGCAAATTTGAATTCAAATCCCAACAGTCACTCAATAAAATTTAAAACATGGCCATCGATCCTTTTCTCTTCCCAGCACATCGAGCAATCAGACTTAATTCACAATAGTCACAGGCCCCTTTGGAAAGTCAACAACTCGATCAGCAGTCAGCAACCAATAAAAAAAGAACACCTCGGCAACACTGACACCGTGGACCTGCCTAACTCCACAACCGTGATGACCAAATAGCAGTCGCATGATTGCATAGCCAAACCTTGGGCTATGTGAACACACGACAAGCCATGAGATTGCCACCCTGTCACCCGCCAGCCAATCAGGAAAAGCCTCATCACCGAAAACATCGGCCCCACCTATCTGGCGAACTGGCGACTGAAGAACTTTCACCAGTTCACAAGATACTTTACACCATCACCAAAAGACTTAGCAACCATGCGACCATTGTTCATTGAATCACCAAATGAACTAGCAAATCACCTTTTTATTGCGCGAATGCATGAACACAATGAAATCCTGTCGGCACCGCTAGGTCTTTATCCATTCTGCAAAACCTCAAACCCCACCTGGGCCCACCGGAGGCCACATGTCATCATGCCATTTGCTAAAACCATCGAGCCACTAGAAACATGACCCACCGCCGAGAAAAGCCTTACCTTTTGGGAAGATCGGACGGTGGTCACATGATCATAAAGGGGAGGAAAATTTCTCACGATCATGTGGCAACCGTAGATCTCATCTGCATTGTTACTCCGCTTAAGAAATACCAGGCCCACCAACTAACTGTCGAGCATTCAGTGACCACACAACTAACCATTTTCCAAGTCGTGAGATGTCAGCCGCTAACTGCCAGGAATGAATAGATTGCATGACTGAAGAGAAATAGACCGCTCGCCAGGTCGCTAAATGTTAGGCACCTAACTGCCAAAAACAAGAGATTGTGCGAAAACACAGTTGCCAGGTCACCAAATAAGAGATGTAACCGCCAGGAGATCTAGAGAATGAGTGACAAGAAACCCTGCAAGGACTAGGCCCCACCATCCAGCACACTTGCGCGGTTAGGACCAAGGTCGAAAATACACAAAGTATTCAACACAGAAAATGACCGAAAACACACAGAGTTTTCGATGCCGAAGGATAAGTGCACAAAAGCAGGAAGCGCAGGGTCAAAAATAACACATAGGTCAAAAACATCATGGATTTATAGAAACACTATGGGTTTTCGACACCGAGGTGGATTTTGAAATTTTGTCTCCTGCAGACCATAGAATTTGAATAACTATCTGGGTTTGGCGATTCAACACGTGCAAATTGGACTGGAGCAAGGTGAAACATTGAAGAACACAGGGTAGAGCACAAATCAAGAAACATTTGCAGGGAGGAGGCCATTTTCAAAAGATTTTGCATTGAACTAGAAAATGGACTAACAGTGGCTCTAGTTGGGGATGCATGGCTCTTGCAGGCATGGAAAGAATTCAGATCTTTGGGAGAAGCAGACCACCGACTGGACAAAAATAGGGAACCTCAAAAAATGCAGGGAACAGGAAGGAAAAGCACACAATAGGAAAGGGAAAGAACATATTTACAAGATTTACAACTTTACTAAGTGGCCCCGGGCCACCCAAAGAAAATAAAAAACCCTCCTGAATCAAAGGTCTGATTTTCATCCACATATGCAACCAGCCACCTAAAAATTTTATGATCATCCTGCTGCAAATATATGTGAACATTCATGGGCTGAAGAATGAAACTATGCTGATCACTACCCATGCTCTTCCAGTCACAACCATCATACTCACATTCATATTCCAAGAAGTAGGGAACATCATCTACTTCATCTTGCTGACTAGAAGAAAAAATTTGATCTAGTAATGCATCAGAAAATAAAACATACTGAGCATCATGCATTACAATATAGTTACCTGGCTGAGAAGGACTTGAATCTTCTAATTTACCTTCATGTGTTGCATCAGCCACCAAGCAACTTGGTTCCTCCATGATGTCTTCATGAACTAGATCATGAACCAAGTGAAGGTTTATATCAAAACCTTGGTGACAAGGGAGCACTGCATCATCATTTGTTTCCCCAAAAGAAAATCTATCCCAACTATTGAAGACTAAGTCCTCAATACTATCACACTCAGTATCATATTTAGCAGAAACAAGGAAAGGGTTTGAACAAGAAATTTGTTCATCACTGTAATCTTGATGACAGGAAAACACACTGTCATGTCCTTCTACTTCTCTTTCCGTAGAGTCATTACTAGAGGGGAGACCTAATATGCATGGGTCTTCATGGTCACTTTAAACACTGGCCTCATTATCAGTGTCAAAGATTGTATCATAGGGGAGCTGCAAATCAAAATCCAAAGAAGGGGCATACCTCTGAAATTCTTCAGCCAAGAGTGCTGAAATCTCCTCACTACTTAGTGGACTTTGAGCTTCATTTTATTCTTCATCAGCTACATCCCTGTCATTGCAAACATCATTCTTATCCAATAAAAGAATGGAGACATCTGGCCTTAGACCATCTTGTGTGAATAAATCAATGCAGGAATCATCATCTGCATCATATTCAATATCCTCCCTTTCACACAAAACATCATCAATCCAAGACAAGAAGATTTCCCTCTCATGTTGACAAGAAGAAAAATCTACAGACAAAAAGGGAATATTGCCATCCTCAGATTCATCTTCAACATCCTCATATGCACTGATCTCAGAATCAGCTTCATAATCAACACTCTCTGCATAGTGAGAATCAACATCAGAAACACTGGCCTCCTCATGAACATCATCAGGAGCCACCAGTCTTAGAAATCTTATGTCCTCTGCTAACTACAAGTTCACCATTTTCAACCTCACTAATTCCTTCTTGAGAGCAGCAACTTTATCAAAATGCTCAACAAACTTAGCTCTTAACACATCCTAAGAACGGATTGAACATGAAGGCAAGGCCAAGAACCACTTCCTTGCACCATCAGAAAATGTGTACACAAATAGCCTCATGGCAATATCTTCATGTTCAACATCCATATCTCCAAAAACACCCATGACAACATCAACATGCTGGCTTGCAGAGACAGATCCACCAGCCATGAATCTCGACAAGCACTTCCCATCCTCAGCAGAGAGCTCATTAGGGGCACCTTCGATGCCATCAAAACAAAAGGACTTATATTCCTCCATGAGGAACTGCCCACTACAACTCATCCCTTTATAGCAGTGCTACACACTTGATAGGGAAACATTTTCAATCAGAGAATACCTAGAAGTGTTGCAACAAAAACCTTTGGCTGGAAGTAGGGCAGATTTAGAGCTCACCATGCAGCTCCATCAGATAACTTTGATAGTGTAGAATCACCACCTCCTTGAAGAGGAAAGTATTTTACTGATTTGTGTATCTCTTCCAACCAACCAAAACTCACCAGGATAACATGCACTATTTATCAAAAGAGGCACTGATCAAACAGAGAAAATCAGAGCCGTCACTCACAACTAGGTGAGAAAATTTTACAAGTGTGTTTTACTTCAGACTCTATTCTAGAATCTCCCCAGCAGAGTCACCATTTTGTTGGCCTCTAAACTTGTTCCCACACGGTGTCAGGTTTACACTATGATTGAAAAACTAGTTAGTCTTCGCTCCAAAGTCTGACAGGGAAAAAGTGCCAATTGATGAGGATAGAGAGAAATCCTCCTTCTTCTTTGAGCTCCACATTCACTCAGGCGAGTATTGCCTTATCTGCACATTCAAGACACCTCATGACAAACCAAAGGCCTGCAGACAGATTAATGTGGAATAGCAGTCAATCTCCTATAGGTATCCTGTACCCCAATGATAGAAAGTCTCATGCAATAGCCCTACTTGCATGGAATGAGACTGAAAGCTAGATACCTATACTAACAGCAAGAAAGGGAAAGGGTGGAACTAGATGGAAATGATTTGAATGGATAGAAGAGACCCTTGAGATACCCTAAGTCTCACATAGACCAGTGCCTTATCCAATACGCCACAGAGTCAAATACAATATTGCAAGGGACAACTATGAAACAAGAAAATAATATACCCAATGTGTTGATGCCTAACATCAATCACACACCATGACCAAACCTCAACTTAGCACCCACTTGTGTATTTAAGTATGTTATTATCCACTCAAAGGATTTTAACCCTCCCCTTAGAAGAGACCTATAAACAGACAATACATTAACCAGCATCCATTGGAAGACAAGCATGAAATATCTTTAACACCTCAGCTCATACATACATAAACACTAACCCTGAACTAGTTATCTTTGTGAAGACAACTCCACTTGCAAACACATAGGCAATACAAGCAGACAAATCAAGACCCTTAATGTATGACTAATGGACTCAGAATTCAAATGGAGATAGTTTGGTAACAGTAAAAATATATTAAATCGTCACACATAAGACAAATCTATTACAATATGTATTGTATTCTCTGAACTAGCAAGAGAAAGAGGAACACTCTATATGCAAAGAGAAGGAGAAAAATCTACAGGAAAAGGACCCTTCACTGGAACTGACAAAATTTAGAACCCTTACACAGTCAAAATTTTGATAATTTATACCATCAGCTGCCTTGAAAACCCATAATAGGTTGCAACAAGCTACGGATAGCTAAGGCATAGGTTTACAACGGCTAACCATAGCAAAATTAAAAAAAACAACACGCTAGGGGGAAAACCAACACCAATCTGTCAGAAACAAGAATGATCCACAAGAAAGATAAAGTCTTCAAATCTGTACCTAGGATCACAAATTCATCATGAAAAATAGTCTGACTAGACCATCAAAACACCTCAAGCCAACAAAAACTATCCTCCCCCACATGGCAAAACACCCTTGCAAACACCCATGGCACCCTGGACCACACTACAAACGGCAAACCAATCGCTTCTTACCAGACAGGGCCATTTCTGCATTAAATTCCATAAAAATGGTACCCTCTGTCACTAGAAACACTTCTGCAAATTTGAATTCAAATCCCAACGATCACTCGATAAAATTTAAACCATGGCCGTCGATCCTTTTCTCTTCCCGGCACATCGAGCAATTAGACTTAATTCACAACAGTCGCGGGCCCCTTTGGAAAGTCAACAACTCGATCAACAGTCAGCAACCAATAAAAAAAGAACACCTTGGCAACACTGGCACCGTGGACCCGCCTAACTCCGCAACCGTGATGACCAAACAGCGGTCGCATGATCACAGACCCGAAACCTAGGCTATGCGAACACACGACAAGCCATGAGATTGCCACCCTGTCACCCGCCAGCCAATTAGGAAAAGCCTCGTGACCGAAAACATCTGCCCCACCTGTCTAGCGAACTGGCGACTGAAGAACTTTTGCCTGTTCATGAGATACTTTACACCATCACCAAAAGACTTAGCGACCACGCAACCATTGTTCGCTGAATCACCAAATGAACTAGTGAATCACCTTGTTATTGCGCGAATGTGCAAACACAATGAAATCCTGTCAGCACCGCCAGGTCTTTATCCATTCCGCCAAACCTCAGACCCCACCTGGGCCCGCCCGATGCCACATGTCATCACACCATTCGTTGAAACCACCGAGCCACTAGACATAGGACCCACCACCGAGAAAAGCCTTACCTTTTGGGAAGATCAAATGGTGGTCACATGATTGCAAAGGGGGGGAAAATTCCTCACGATCATGCGGCAACCGTAGATCTCATCTGCATTGTTACTCCGCTTAAGAAATATTGGGCCCACCAACTAACTACCGAGCATTCAACGACCACGTGACTGACCATTCACCAAGTCATGAGATGTCAGCTGCTAACCGCTAGGAATGAAGAGATTGCATGACTGAAGACAAATAGACCGCCCGCTAAGTCGCTGAATGTTAGGCACCTAACTGCCAGAAATAAGAGACTATGTGACAACACAGTCTCCAGGTTGCTGAATAAGAGATGTAACCACTAGGAGATTTGGAGAATGAGTGACAAGAAACCCTGCAAGGACTGGGCCCCACCATCCATCGCACCTATGCAGTTAGGACCAAGGTCAAAAATACATAAAGTATTCGACACAGAGAATGACTGAAAACACACAAAGTTTTTGACACCAAAGGATTAGTGCAAAAAAGAAAGAAGCGCAGGGTCGAAAACAACACATAGGTTGAAAACATCATGGATTTATAGAAACACTGTGGGTTTTCAACACCGAGGCCGATTTTGAAATTTTGTCTCCTACAGACCATAGAATTTGATTAAATTTCTGGGTTTGGCGATTCAGCACATGCAAATTGGACTGGAGCAAGGTGAAACATTGAAGAACACAGGACAGGAGCACAAATCAAGAAACATTTGCAGGGAGGAGGCCATTTTCAAAAGATTTTGCATTGAACCAGAAAATGGACTAACAATTTCAATTTCCTAGTGCTAGGAGCTTAGCTAAGGTTGGAGTCTTGAATGTGTTCTAAACACATATAGTTGTTTTAAAGATTCCATATGGTCATAAATGGCCTTGGATCCTTGAAAAAAAGGAGGTTAGGAGTCCTAGAATATAGGATCATGGCATAAATCAAAGATGTCAATTGTTGCAAAGAAGTTGTCATAACAACATTTGCAACTATTGCAAATATTGCATGCAACTCGGATAGCTTTGAATCCCCTAAACTTTAGGAGGTGGGGAATCAGTGAACAGGCCCTACAATGAAGGAGATGGCATCTAATGTAAGCCAAGACTCGAATCTTTAATAGTTAGATGCATTGTAATAGTTTTTGAAGTAAGTGAATAGAGCTCTGCAAGTTTTTAACAGTGAATACCTGGTGTTTTGTGTTGATAATGGATTTAAAGACCAAATCTATTGGCTATTTAGTGTTCTATAGGTAGTTTTTGGTCTTTTTCATTTGAGGAGTAAGTTGTTTTGAGGTCTTTTTCTTACTGGTTTTTAGAGTTTTAGTTCAGGTGTTTAGACTAGTTTTATTTTGACTAGGCCATACATTCATGGCTCCACCATGAAATATAGCCATGGGAAATGCCTAAAGGGAGATGGAATTGTTAGGGGAGTCAATAGTGTACATAAGTCTAGGATTAGGAAGTGTCAAAGCGTGGAGAGCTATTTTTACCATTAGGCCCTAAGCGAGCAGACAAGAGCCCGATTAGTGGTCTAACAATGAAGATTTGAAGACTTTATGCAGGGTTCTACGTAACAATACTGCTCCAGGACTTTTTTCAGTAGGTGTTCACCATATCTAACCATCCTATGTAGATTGAGACCATACCAATCACCAAGGTTTGGGTTTGAGCAAGATTTCTAATAGGAACTAGATTGTACTAAAAACTAGGTCATTTAGCCCTATTTTTCCTTATTTATAGGAAGGATGTGTACGAAGGCTTCTGGGATCTAAAAGTTCCATATTCTCTAACTGAAGCCAAAAGGGTATCCATAATACTAATTGGTTTTGTAGGTTGTTTGGGGAATTTGAGCAAGAAAGGGAAAAAGCCATAAAAAAAGGCTACTAGAAAATTAGGCCTATTTTTAAGGTCTCCTATGGTGAACTAGTGAAGCCGATGGAAAAATGATGCAAGATCCTTCCAAAATGAGTCAAATAGGAAAGGATATGAACAATTTCATAAGGAAGAAAGTCCCTGCAATGAAGGATGACAATAGTGAAGGTTTAGCACTTAGAGCCTTCTAGGTGAGTGTGAAGAAAAATACTAAACTAGGGTGTTAGTCTTCTAAGGTTAAGCACAAAGGATGAAACTCTTAATGAGGAGTTAGTATTGGGATTAGTTAATCACCTAAACTAATCAGGACCTAGGGGAGACTAGGGTCCAAGAGGAGACAAGCTAGGTCTCTTGAGAAGTAGTGCAAGCACACCTTGGAACACTCACATCATATAATCATTAACAGTAAATAACCGACCAAATGAAAAAAGTGAAGGCTATCTTAATAAATATTCCCCTTTTTTTATTAATATTTCACAAGGTAATGATGATTCCCTATTTACTGAATAATTTAGCATAGTAAATTATTTAGATAATATTGAGAGTGTCTTTATTGAATGGACTAAAGAACCCTTTTTATTCAAAGCCAAGGATATATTATTGTGGGGTATCTTCATACAAAGATAATTTCCCTTCAATTAGAGTTCAAGTTTTATAGGATTATTCCCAATTGGTGCATCAATGATAGATGAGATAAAAAAAGCACCTCAAAGTGCTTGTAGCAAAGTTCCTTAGGAAAATAGTTCGACACTTCCATGGAGACCAATTTCCAAGATTTGATACATGAGTTTGGATAACTGAAGGAGCATTTTCTAAGCTTCATAAAAAATGAAGAAGATGGATATGGAATTGACCTCCTTTGAAGACTATGTGAACAAGATAACTAAAATTAGCATTAGTACTACCAACAATCACATCAATAATATTCAACGATCTCAAGATACCTTGAGGCTTAGACAAAAAGGGATGTCAAGGGTGATTCAAGTTGATCCTAACAAAAGAACTAGAAGAGATTTTATAGATTGAGATATGAACTCTCTAAAAGTAATTTCTATGCATGATCATATATAAAAAAAAGAAGAAACGTAAAGTTACTATAGCCCTTAATAATCTGGCATATCACAAGATTTCATATTCTAGGTCTTGCCATGTAGTGAGTGCTTTTCTACCATTTTTTGTTGATTGGTTTCCTTTTGTCAATTTCCCATTTTAGTGGTGTTTGTCTTTTCCCTAATAGATTATTGTGGTCATTATGTATGCACTTAATACTCTATGTTGCAAAAGGTTTAGTACCCCTAAAAAACTAGTTCTTTAATGTATAATTTTAAAAACTGGTGATAAAACTTGACCAAAATTTAATAAGTAAAGTAAAATTCATATTTTAAAAAATGTTTTTAGAATTTATTTTAAATTTTTTTTTGAAATTCAAGATGATTTTTAATTTTATCTAAGTAGGTCAAATCCATCAAACACCATTCTAGAAATTATATTAGGTTGAGCTTGTGAGTTAAGGCTCTAGACTCACTAGACCTTAATTTATACTCAAATCCATGAACCCTTGTAAAGGTCAAAGCAGGTTGTGAATACAATAATTATTCCTCACAAATGAAGGATTTCAACTTAAAAATGTAAGTTGGTATTCTATTGCCCAACAATGATAAATGTTAGATTGCAAATTAAGAGTTAAAATTTGCCTTTACACATTTCATTGATTTTTTCCATAGAGTTGTACTAAATAATCACAGTTTATAACAAATTAATTTTATTTTTTAAAATATATATTTATTTAAATTGTAGGAATCGAGTATTACACCCCTTATAAACTGCAATGTGTTGGGTAAATCTTTTAATGTGATCAATGATGCTAGAGTAGCGTCCTTCGATACCATGTGAGATGGGGGACTCTAGATTCGTAACCACATAGTTTACCAGCTCTCACCAATCAAACTAGACCCTAAAACTTTATTTTTTTAATTATAATTCTCAAATAATAAAATAATATTTTTAATGAAATAAAATTTGCTACTTTGGCTTTGATTATGTAGCCTTTACTTCTTAACTTGCGCGTATTTAACCTATGATCATATTTTGAAGGTTTTTGAATAAGTGGCTTTTCTTTAAAAACCGAAGTTATTGAGGTACAAAGAACATCGCATTTATCGAGCATTTTGTTTTGTGAAGATAACGCTGAATTTCAAAGCCCATTCAAAAAGAATTGGTGAAACCAAAAACAAAGTACCTCGAAAACTGTGTAAAGCGTGCCAAAACTCCAGATGATAAGCCTGCCTTCTTATCACTCACTCAGACGGTAAAACCAAGTGACAGAAAAAAATAAAATGAAAACTATTTTCCTGTCTTTTATGGAATAGAGTTGTATAAAAAGATAATGGCCATCCCCAAGTCAAAATGAGTGGAGAATCGAGATCAGATAATGCAGCTTTATTGTGAAAATTTCTATGAACGGACTCCATGGAATAATCAGCCTTGATATACTATAATCTTTTTAGGAACAGGGAAAATAATGTGTGGCCATAATGATGAGATTTGTTTGTTTGGTGTTTATTTTACTGTTATCTGGAAGAGATTCATAAAACTATTAGTTTCATTAAAATTATGATTCACAAAACTATGAGCTTCATTTTTTCTATGATTGTAAATGGGGTTGTAAGTAGAGTGGGTTTAACTATGGAGGAAACTCTGTAGTTAAGCACTCGAGTAGTAGGATGGGTGACTTCCCATTTTATTTAATTTGTGATTTACTTAGTAGGATGGGTGACTTCCCATTTTATTTAATTTGTGATTTACTTATTTATTCAACGCTAAGAGATTTCCACAATTCATCAAATAGAAATAGTAATGTTTCTGAATTTGATTGTATGCCGTTTTTTTATTTACTTTTTATGTCGCTTAGTAATGTAGTAAGTTTAAATACATTGTAACAAAGCCCTGTCATATAGTTGAGTTTTAAAATAAAATTTAAAAAATAAAACCTTTCATGTGCTATGGTGAAATTGAAGAGTTTAGATACAAAGACAAGAAGAGAGCCTTTTTCTTTTTTTCTTTTTTTCTTTTTTGCTGCACATGAAGAATATATATAGCCAAGGAGCATATGGTTTAGTGGTGAAGTCATGTTGTAGGGATCTAGGCACTGAGTTCAAAGCTTCTTCAATAAATAAATAAATTATAGCTTTAAATTAAAATTTTGAAATTTGATATCTCTCTTCACATCTGTTACATAGATTTTTATAAATATAAATACTTATATAACTGCTATATTGTTTTCAGAAATGTCTATTACAATTTTATGTAAAAAATTAATAAAAAATAGACACCTTGAAAAAGAGATTTTAATTTTAAATTGACAGACATGTTATTGATCATAAGTACTTGAATCTGACATGTTTTGCAGTGACAAGAATAAATTAAATTCAAAATCCAAACGACCAAAATCTTCACACAAAGAGCCGTTACAATTGCTTCGTCTGTAATTTCCTTATGTTAGCCTGAACAATTAACAATATTGTTCGACTAATCTAAATCAATTTGTAGAGTTAATTTTAACCATTTTTTAGTTTAGATTTATTACCTTGCAGATATGTATAAACTATAATCCAAGACAAACGAAAAAAAATCCAAATATAATCGGAATTGTCGATGTTGAATGTTGACTTACGTAACCAAGTTCCAAGGAAAGTAACATAATGCAAGAACAGAAACACCTGTGCAGGGTATTAGCATAATTCTGATCCTCAAAAACAGTTTAAGATCTCCTATAACTCTGTGAATCTAGTATTGCCATCGCGTGCATGTCTTCTACAGTTATTCCATTCATCTTCAACATTATCTTTGGGACAATTTCTTCCTTTCAAGTCTTGGAACCGCTAAAGAATGATCATACTCATTATTTTTTTGGCAGAGAGAGGGGAGTTGAGCGCGATTGGGATATTTGAAAGCATGCCCACAGGCAAGATTGTTTTGAATGCCGGTAAGACAAACAGAGAAAGGCAAAGCACACATGGGATCGTTATAAGAATAGATGGAACAGAGAAAAACAGAGAAAGAGGCAATTAGCACTGTAGATTATCGTAACAACGCATAGAGGACTCTGTATTCCCATGGCTGAAATTTTCTAAAAATATAAAGATAAACACGCATACAAAACGGCAGTACGCTGTCTTAGGTTTGGTAGGGTGCCCGAGTTTACATTTATGTCGTCTTTTGCAGGCGCATAAGTTATTTTCATTTTAACTTTTACTGGTTTCCTAGAAATCTTGGGAGAAATCTTATAATCCGTCGGAACCAAGAATGATTATTGGGCTGAACGTACCTCTGTAATAACTTGTACCAGTTTTGCTCGGAAGCTCCCGATGATGTGCAAACCAGTGGATACCACTTTTGCTCGGAATATTCAGCCGATGTTCAAACTTTTGGTATGTTGTTCGATAGGTTTTAGATTATTCTTCTCTAGTTTGAATCAAATTCTTTATTGTTTGATTTAGAATCTCAATGTACTGAGTCGATACTATTATGTCTTATTTTGCATCAGTATATTCTATAGCATCTAACTTGGGGACCACTGCTTGGCATTTACTTCGAATGAGGGCATCTTGCTTAATCGGAAGACAAGCAGGCTAACTTTATCAACATGTTGGGGAAGAGCACCAGTATCTGCACATTCTAATTCTGATAACTCTGAGCATCTGTAAAACCTTTAAATTATATGTCAGATTTCAACAATTTTATTTTGGTTGTCTTCAAGTTAACTGCTTAAAGTTAAGGTTTCAGCTTCTGGATATTCACAGATCTCTCTTTAGTGATTATTGAATACTGAACAGTCAAAAAGTGGCCATTTCAAACTGCTGTCTGATACCCACCCAAAGATGCACCAATAGCCATTCTCTAAAAAATGCCAGTACTTGTGGCCAAATGTCCCAATACTCCACACAAATATCCCAATAGTGCTCCACTAATGGGCTAACTACCAACCCAAAAAGCTAAAAAATGATAAGCTATTGGTACATGTGTGATCGATATTGGTATATGAGTGATCAATTTTTAGGTTCTTTTCATATTAGTAATTGGGAGGTCATCATAACAAAAATATAACAGTTATTGGACCACCCATTGGTTACTAGTGCTCTTCCCTTAGTCGTCGTAATTTTTTTAAAATCCTATTACTTAATGTAAAAACATCATCTATTGTTAGTAGAATATCATATTTCTATATAAAACATAACTTATATACAACCTAAATGGACCAAATACTTATTAGCAAGTATAAATCTTTGTTATCTCTAACTTTTATATCAAACACAAACAAACCAATAGGTACACAAAAAATTATTTGGCATTACAAAATAACATAGTATTATAGATTATGACTTATATCCAACACAAACAGACAAATAGTTAAACACAAAAACCTTTTAATAATCGTTTACATTTTATAATAAAATACAAGGTATTTATTGTCTTCACCTTCTATATTTGCAATAGGATAGATTATTAATATAAATATTTTAATGTGTATACATTGCTACACCGATAGTTGTACACATAGAATACTATTTTTCACCATGATAACAATATTTGTTAAGTGAGCATCTTATTTCATATGATATTTTATTTGAAACAAAATTTTATTTGTTAGTTATTGATGAATAAATATATTTTCTTCAATAGAACATTTATAGTCCTTTTTAAAATTTATGGTCCATTGTGGCCAACATTTGATTATTCTTTGATTAACATGTGGATTATTTGCTTACAATATAGCATAATATATGTAGTAAGACTACATATTATAAATGATGTAGGAGCATCATGTCCTGCTCTCAAAATTTGGTTTGCCTTGTTAGTTCTATTACTTCTAGGCCTTTTTTTATGTGAAATAGTTGTTACTCTTGTTCGTGTTGGTTTGTTGTGTATTGGTCGACCACATATTACTTGTAAATGTTACCAACTTCCTATCATGTTATTGGTGTGTGTGGGGTACAAACTTCCTAGTAATTCAGGGAGAGAAAGGTAGAGCAACTGGAAGTTGGAAGTTAAACTAACCACGATGGTTGCCAGTTAGTTGTGGAAGTTACATAGTTTCGTTATCTTCCTACCAACATATATAGGAATAGTTTGAATGCCTTTGAGAGTTGGTTGGAGGCTAATCAAAAGAAATCTATTCTTGGAGAAGATTAGATCAATGATGAAGGCAAATTGTAGATTGTCAAGGTGTCTTGAGTCATGTTGAAGAGGAGATTAAATGTTGGTCTCATTGGATGTTGTGACTTTGTGTTATTGGTTATGTAATCTTATTCTATTGGAACCAAGGATGTTGTAAATTCCTAGTGGTGTTTCTTAATAGAGATTCAAGATTTTAATACGATTCTAGTTAAAGTTCCCTATAAATCATAGCAATAATTTGTTTATTTTGATTGTAAGTAGAATGTATAATTATTTTATAAGATCTCTATTTAAAATTGAATTTCCTACCATTATTCTTTTTGGTTCTTCCCATTTTGAGATTTTGTCATTTACTATCAATGAATTAGAGCATTGAATTCAAGTCACTTAATATGTTATAGTTTCCTTTTGTGGTATTGTATCCTTTGTGGATAGATTTAAAGGTTTTTGTATGGGATTGTGGACATTGGCCTTCATCAAGTGGTATCAAAGTAGGTGGTATTAAGCATGATAAAATATTGTTAAGTGTGAGGTAGCTAGGCACCAAGACTAGTGGGTGAGTAGAGAGCAAAGTGGTAGGTTGGGAAGAGCTGAAAAGGATTGTTGTGGGTAGGAGGAAGTATGGAACAATTGAGAGCTAGGGACATGAAAATTAAAGACAAGAAGGAGGTACACAAGGTTTTTAATGATTGTGAGTGCAAAGGGTTACACTAAAAAGAGGGTGGGAATTAGTGTTAGAAGAATAATAAGAATATTATTTTGGGATGAGTACTAGGATAGTTTCCAGAGAAAATAAAACTCGGTGAGATGTTGGACATAATTATAAGAAAATAAGATGCATTAAAATTATTTTTAAAAAAATAAAAAATTGTGATAGAAATAGAAAAGAGGAAGAAAATAGTATAGCAACGGAGAAAGTTGTAGCTGCAAAAATTGAAGAGGATAAATAAAATTACAAAGTGATAGAAAATGATAAAAAAATTTAATTCTGTGAGGTTATAAACTTGAAACTTTGGTCACTTTGAAGATTTGATGAAAGATGGCAATTAAACAAATTTAAAGCATGATGATGGTGAAATTTTTATCCACGTGCTTTTGTTTCAGAAGATGGAAACAATAATAAAGATTAGGAAAAATTACTATTTGTAGAGGAGAATGTGTGAATAGAGGTGGTGTTTCATTTCAAAGAACATCTTGGAGGGGAGAGTATAGATTTGGTGAAGGAGGTTGCACAACAAAGATGGAAGGCACAAATCCAACCATGAAGGGTGTAGTTGCAAATTTTTTTAAGGATTTTGATCTTGTTTCAAAACATGATGAGTGGATAAATATTGAAGACAAGAAAAAATTATGAACATTGAAGTTGACAAAAAATCAAAGGGAAAATATATTAGAATAAAGTGCAAAGTAAATAATTTTTGATGGAGAAACTAAAAAAGTGAAAATGCAAGCATAGATAACATCTGGAGGGATTACAACAAGGGATGTGAAGATAAGCCAATTCTAAGAAGTGAATAAATAAAGTGAAGGATGCTATTATTACCTTCATGAGAAGGAGTTCATGACTTCTTTCCAATCTATGGAGTTTGATGTAGGAAGATGATGCCCTATTCTCAAATTTGGTTTTAATTTCATTTTCCCTTATTAGTTCTATTAGCTCTAGTCTTATTTTGATGCCCTATAGTTGTTAGTCTTGTTTGTGTCATCTTCTTGTGTATTGGTCAAGCTCATATTAATTGGAAATGTTATAACTTTGAATGTGTTTCTATTAGTCTACACTAGGAATCGACTTCTTGGTAATTCAAGGACGTGAAGGATGAACAACAAGAAGTTGGAAGTTAAATTGACTATCGTTATCGCTAGCTCATTCAAGAAGTTACACAATTTTATTATCTTCTTTCTGGTTTATATAGTAAAATTTTGAATGACTTCATAAGTTGCTTATAGGTTAATAAAAAATAAATATATTGTTGGAGAAGAGAAAAGAAATGGTGAAGATAAAATATAGATTGTTAGATTGTGTTGAAATCATTATGTTGAAGAGAAGATTGAATGTTGGTCTCCTTGGATGTTATGAATCTATGTTATTGGTTATGTAATTTATTTCATTGAAATAAAAAACACTCTAAAGCCTCGATTATCCATTTCAATAAATATTTATTTTTAATTTGATTCTAGTTAAAGTTCTATCTCAATCATGGTACTAATTCTTCTATTCTAATTGCAAGTAGAATGTATAATTGTTTCAATAGGATCTCTATTTTAAACTAATCTTTCTATCATTTCTCTTTGTGGTTCTTCTATCTATGAGTTTTGTCACTATGCTATCAAGGAATCAAAGCACTAAGTTCAAATCTCTCAATGTGTTAGTATTTCCTTTTGAGTTTTTTTAGTCTTTGAGGATAGGATTACAGGTGTTTGTTTAGGGTAGTGGATGTTGACTATCATTAATAAATAAAACTATGTGTTTATAAAAATTGGACCCTATTGTAAACTATTAGACACTAACCATCAAAACCATCAATATACACAGTGTTAAAGGAATAATAATCAAGAAACTAGTTGAAACTATATGGTTTTGATAGGCTCCCCAAACCTTCATTAATACATTCATCCTCAAAAGATTTATCCTAAAAAAATTACCTAAAATAGAGGGGTTTTGAAAGGCTCTGCTTAACTTTGTGGGGTTTGAAAGGCCCCCTAGCCTCAATCCAATAGCATCAAGGGATAAAGAAAATAATAACGAGCTAAATAAATCACCTTCCAAGTTGAGAGGATAAGTGGAGCAGAGCCCCAATCTATACACAAAAAACACCTAGAGGTCCCTAGTACCCCCTTCTCCAACATACAAACCAGGATTCTGTCAAAGAGTTCCCAAAACCCACAAGACAAGATTATTTCTTCAAGTCAATCTTCTACAACCTTATAATATTTATTCACACAACCCGACCCTATCAATCCAGGGATGAAACCAGGGTTTATTCAAGTTTGAATATCAATTCTCAATGGAATGGAAAACCAACCCTACACTAAGAAAACTTAGAACACCATTTAGACACCAAATCCCAATAGAAGGCTACA